>ML434023.1:57610-68312 GCA_005239525.1 Nicotiana knightiana | reverse complement strand
CTGTCTTGAGCTTCTGGAAGCTTGCCTCACACTCCTCTGACCACCTGAACTGGGCACCCTTCTAAGTCAACCTGGTCATTAGGGCTGCAATAGATGAAAACCCCTCCACGAACGACGGTAATAGCCTGCCAAACCCAAGAAACTCCGGATCTCTGTGGCTTAAGTAGGTCTAGGCCAATCCTTGATTGTTGAAATCTTCTTAGGATCCACCTAAATACCCTCTATTGATACAACATGACCCAGCAATGCAACTGAACTAAACCAAAACTCACATTTTGAAAACTTGGCATATAACTGACTGTCCTTCATAGTCTGGAGAATGACTCGAAGGTGCTGCTCATGCTCCTCCCGGCTGCGAGAATAAATAAGAATATCATCAATGAAGACAATCACGGAGGAATCCAAATAAGGCCTGAACACTCGGTTCATCAAATCCATAAAAGCAGCTGGGGCATTTGTCAACCCGAATGACATCACTAAGAACTCATAATGCCCGTACCGAGTGCGAAAAGCTATATTAGGGACATCGGATGCCCTAATCCTCAGCTGGTGGAAGCCAGATCTCAAATCAATCTTCGAAAATACCTTAGCACCCTGAAGCTGATCAAACAAATCATCAACTCTCGGCAATGGATACTTTTTCTTGATGGTAACCTTGTTCAATTGCCGATAATCTATACATATCCTCATCGACCCATACTTCTTCTTAATAAAAAACACTGGCGCACCCCAAGGCGAGACACTAGGCTTAATGAAGCCTTTATCAAGCAAATCCTGCAACTGTTCTTTCAACTCCTTCAACTCTGGCGGGGCCATATGATATGGCGGAATAGAAATGGGCTGAGTTCCCGGAGCCAACTCGATGAAAAAGTCAATATCCTTGTGGGGTGGCATACCCGGCAGGTTTGTAGGAAACACCTCTAGAAACTCACGGACAATGGTCACAGACTCCATGGAAGGAACCTCGGCACTAGAATCGCGAACATAGGCCAAATAGGCCAAACACCCCTTCTTGACCATACGCCGAGCTTTCATATATGAGATAACCCTGCTGGAAGAATGACCATGAGTCCCTCTCCACTCCAGTCAAGCAACCCCGGCAATGCTAAGGTCATGGTCTTGGCATGACAGTCCAGTATGGCATGATAGGGCAACAACCAATCCATCCCCAAAATAACATCAAAATCCACCATATCAAGAAGTAGAAGATCTACACTACTCTCAAGACCACCAATAACCACTACACATGAACGGTACACACGATCTACCACAATAGAATCACCCACTAGTGTAGACACATATACAGGAGTAATCAGAGAATCACGAGGCATAACCAAATAAGGAGAAAAATCAGATGACACATAGGAAAATATGGACCCCGGATCGAATAAAATCGAAGCATCCCTACTGCAAACTGAAACCATACCTGTGATAACTGCATCGGAGGACTTAGCCTTAGGTCTGGCTAGAATAGCATAACATCGGGGCTGGGCCCCACCCATCTGAACTACGTCCCTAGGACGGCCTCCTACTGGCTAACCTCTACCCCTAATAGCCTGGCCTCCACCTCTAAATGTCTGGCCTCCACCTCTAACACCTCGAACCCCACCTCTGGCTGGATGAGTGGATGGTGGAGCACCTGGTCTGGGAACCATAGCACGAGAACCCTGGTGCTGAGAACTGCTCGAGGCTCGAGGGAAAAATCTAGCAATGTGCCTCTGATCACCACAAGTATAACAAGCCCTCAGCTACTGAGGCTGCTGACCCTAACGACCTGAGTAACCACCCTAAAAACTCTGAAGCGGCGGTGCACTAATAGGAGATGATGGTGCACTGTAGGGCAACTTATCAGAATACTGCATATGAGAACCACGGCTACATGGAGCACCGCAAGAAACCTGAAGTGCCGAATGAAACGGTCTAGGAGGATGGACCCTACCAAAAGAATCCCTGCCTCCAGATGAGGCGCCACTGAACCTGCCAAAATGATGGGGTCTCTTGTCAGACCCCTGACCACCCCCTGCAACAGAACCATCTCAACTCGTCTGGCCACATTGGCTGCATCCTGGAAAGAAATCTCACTCCCTGTCTCCTTGTCCATCTGCAATCTGATCGGCTGAGCTAGTCCCTCAATAAATCTCCTCACTCTCTCTCGTTCGGTGGGGAGTATCATAATAGCATGTCGGGCCAAGGTAACAAATCTGGTCTCATACTGAGTGACATTCATAGAGCCCTACTGGAGACGCTCAAATTGCCTCTGAAGATCCTCTCTCCGAGTGATAGGAAGAAACTTCTCCAGAAATAGCTGAGTGAACTGGGCCCATGTCAAGGCCGGTGATCCAACTTGTCTAGCCAAATAATAATCTCTCCAACAAGTCTTGGCGGGACCTAACAGACAAAAGGTAGCAAAGTCGACCTCATTGGTCTCCACTATCCCCATGTTTCGTAGAACCTCATGGCAGCTATCCAAATAGTCTTGGGGATCCTCTGAATATGCACCGCTATAATTAGTAGTGAAAATCTTGGTGAACATGTCCAACCTCCACAAAGCATCAGCAGACGTAGCTGCTCCGTCACCGGTCTGGACCACAATACCTGGCTGAACTACCCCAGCTGGCTGAGCTACTAGAGTCTGAAACTGAGAAGCCAACTGCTCCGGAGTGTGAGTAGCAAGAGTCTGGGCTCCTCCCCCAGCCTGAGAGATGGCTGGTGCTGAAGGAAGCAAACGTGCTTGAGATACACTCTCCATGAGGACCACTAGACGGACTAGAGCATCCTGGAGTACTGGGGTGGAAATGAACCCTTCGAGATTCTGAGCTGGACCAACCGAGACTGTCTCGGCAGGAACCTCATCAGCAAACTCTACCTGAGGCTCCGCCACTGGGGCTGAGCTCTGCCCGTGCCTCAGCCTCTAGCACCGCCCCGGCCTCGCCCCCGGCCCCTCGTAGGACCTGCAACTAGAGACTCGGGCTGCTGATCAGTGGATGAAAAAGCACGTGTTCTCGCCATCTACGAGAGAATAGAGTAGAAATTCAGTTAGTTTTGATACATCAAATCCACGACAGAGAAGAATAGATGTTAAGTCATTCCTAAACTCTGTAGCCTCCGGGGGATAAGCACAAACGTCTCCGTACCGATCCCTTAGACTTTACTAAGCTTGTCTGTTAATTGTGAGACCTAAGCAACCTAGTGCTATGATACCAACTTGTCACGACCCGAATTTCCCACCGTCAGGACCGTGATGGCGCCTAACATTGAACCCGCTAGGCAAGCCAACGTTACTGAGTAATTCCCTTATTCCTTCACCATTAGCAGTTTACCAGACTTTATAATAAAATCACGGAATTTAAAATATACGTTAATAAATGATTCATCAAGATATAATACTAATACGAAATCTAGAACCAAAGTACTCCCAGAACAGGTGTCACAATCTCACGGACTGTCTATGAACACTACAAATAGGAGTCTGAAAAAAATACAAATACGCATCTGTCTCAGAAGTAAATAAGAACATAATAGAACTGAAATAGGAGGGGACGTCAAGGCCTGCAGACGTCTGCAGAACTACCTCGGAGTCTGCGCTGGACTGAAGGCAGAAACCCTGATCTAAGGTCCAAAGAGTCCAGTACCGGGATCTGCACAAAAGTGCAGAGTGTAGCATTAGTATAACCGACCCCATGTACTAAGTAAGTGTCGAGCTTAACCTCGGCAAAGTAGTGACGAGGCTAGGACACGGCAACCAAATCAACCTGTGCAGTTTAACAGTATATGGAGAAAATAATAACAACGAGAAATAAGTAGTTGAGCATAAAGGAAAGGGAAACATGCTGAGGGGAGGAAATATCAAATAATGGAAATAACGAGATAAAGCACAAATTAGATATCAATTTAAGCAACAGAGATAGTAACACAAAAATAAGTGCACGGCATCACCCTTCGTGCTTTTACTCTCGTCCTCGCCATCGGAATCAATATATTCAGAACGGCATCACCCTTCGTACTTTTACCTCACATAATCACGGCACGGCATTATCCTTCGTGCATTATCACTCATATCATGGCACGACATCACCCTTTGTGCTTATACAATCACAATATCGGTACGGCATCACCCTACGTGCGTTAACATTCACTCACAATCTCACGCACGACATCACCCTTCGTGCTTTTACACTCTTCCTCACCCAAACACATCAAATGACAGCAATCCAACTAGGAAAATAACAGAGTAAATAAGAATAA
This sequence comes from Nicotiana knightiana, assembly GCA_005239525.1. NCBI lineage: Eukaryota > Viridiplantae > Streptophyta > Magnoliopsida > Solanales > Solanaceae > Nicotiana > Nicotiana knightiana. The sequence continues at coordinate 64,067 of ML434023.1, read as the reverse complement.
AACCATAACGTCCTGGCAAGGGAGCCAACAGTGGAATCAATACCATCCCGGCAAGGGAAACAACTATAACCAATATCACTTAGTACATAACTTCACATAGAAATTTTCAACTGAAACCAATACTCAACATTGTTCAATACCCAAGAATTTCCACCAACATGAATAGCTATAAAGTTAAAACGCAAGTATTACTTAACGAAAAACCACTTAAATCACAATATTCGACTCACGGGCATGCTTGACACCAATGTATAGGTACTCGTCACCTCACCTATACGTCGAACATGATACTTACACATAGCAAATAGGGCACAACACCTATTCCCTCAAGCTATGGTTAAGCCAAACACTTACCTCAAATTCCACGACCAACTGAAGCTTCAATTACCACTTTCCCCATAAAATCCGCCTCCAATTCAATTGTATCTAGACATAATTAGCTTAATAATATCAATAAATGCTAAATAATTCAACCCCAATGCTTAATTATGAATTTTCTATCATTCTTCCTAAAAAGTCAAAAATCGACCCCGGGCTGCTTGGTCAAAACACGACGTTCGGACCAAAACCGATCACACATTCACCCACAAGCCCGAATATGTAATTAGTTTCAAAATCCGACCTCAAAACAAGGTCTAAATTCAAATTATTCAAAAATCCCTAACTCTACCCAAATCCCCAATTTTCTACCATTAAAACCCTATAATTTTTGATAAAAGTGGATTAAAATCATTAGAAAGTTGAAGGAACTTAGTTAGTGGACACTTACCTATGATTTGGGAAGAAAATCTCTTGAGAAAATCGCTCTTGGTCTTCTATTTTTGTGAAGAAGTGAAAATGAAAACGGATGAAGCTCTAACTTAAATACACTACCCGACCCTCGCACATGCGGTGCTTGGGTCGCACCTGTGCTTGCGCAGGTGCGGAAAAATGGTCGCACCTACGAAAATGGGCAAGGCCACTGAAGGTCGCGCCTGTGGAGGTTTATCCGATTCTGCGAAATTGCTTCTGCGGAAATATTATCGCACATGCGGAAAGGGGGCAGGCTGGGCTGGACCGCACCTGTGGCCCTAGGCTCGCAGGTGCGGGCACACCAGAACTGGTGCACCAGCAGTGTTTTTCAAAATTCTAAACACCCCGGAACCTACCCGAAACTCACCCGAGCCCTCGGGGCTCCAAACCAAACATGCACACAACCTTAAAAACATCCTACAGACTTACTCGTGCGATCAAATCGCCAAAATAACATCTTAAACAACGAACATAGCATGGAATTCAAAGAAAAATCTCAACACTTTCAAAGTTTCAAATTTCACAACTACGGGTCTGAATCACGTCAAATGACCTCTGTTTCTTACCAAATTTTACAAGCACCACTCAAATACTATATTAAATCTGTATTGGGCTCTGAAATTAAAATACGGGCCCGATACCATCAATTTCGAACATGATCAAATTTTCAAAGACTCTTATAATTTCAGTAAAATAATCTCTTTCAAAAATTCATTTCTAGGGTTTGGGACCTCGAAATTTAATTCCGGACACATGCCCAAGTCCAATATTTTCCTACGGACCCTCTAGGACCATCAAATCACAGGTCCGAGTTTGTTTACCCAAAATATTGACCGAAGTCAACTTAAATTCAATATTAAAGGCAAAATTAGTATTTTTCTCAGTTTTCACATAAAAGCTTCCCGGATATATGCTCGGGTTGCGCACGCAAAATGAAGTGAGATAAAAGGAGGTTTTCAAGGTCTCGAACACATTTTTGACTTATAAAATGAGAGATGATTTTATTTTATTTTTTTTGGTTCATCACAATGAATTTGTTTTCGTTACGATTAAGTTCCTTAATTACTAGTTTCACTTCTACTTGCTTTAATTGGAATTAATTGCTTCATGATCCACTCTTATTGCCTATTTGATTCTTATAGCACTTAACTGAAGATTGTTACTTCTTCTATTGCCACTTTATCTTTTCCTAACTGCTTATCTTTATTTGAAATTATAATTATCCCTTCTGTAATTGTTCATCCTTAATTGAGGTTATGATTATCTTTCTGTTGCTTATCCGTAATTGAATTTGTTGTATCTCTTTCATAATTTCCCAAACTTAAAAGAAGTTTAGATATCCTATATCTTAGTTGACTTGACATTATTTGGAATTATTTGACTCGTGTTAGTTTCCTTATTGTTGAATTGTACATTGTGAGACCGTTGTTACATATTATTTCTTTCCTTGTTTAGTTGCTCTTATTATGACTAGCATTCTCTATTTTCGCTACTCCTTGTGAACTAGTTATTCCGTTTCTTTGAGTTCTGAAATTTCTGAGTTGCTTTATTTGTCTACTCATGTATTATTTTCATTGTTGTTGTTGTAATTGTTATTGTAGTGCACGAGGTTTCTGTCGTGCGATTGTTGTTATTGTAATGCACGAGGTTTCTACAGTGCGGATGTTATTGTGTTGCATGAGGTTTCTGCCAGGCTATTGTTACTATTGATATTTGCACATGCGGCGTGACAAGGCGGGCTATATATGTATGTGGGTTGTGCATGTGACGAGACAAGGTGGGAACATTATTATCCACGTGTGACGAGACAAGGTGGGGATTTACATTATTATTGCGCACGTGGCGAGACAAGGCCATGTCAGGGATTGATTTGTGATGACATGTGACGGCTTGGGGGCATTCTTGTTGTTGATATTATGTAGTGATGCACTTACCTGTGTGAGATTTATCTTGTGGAAAATGGTGAGAAAACATTCTACGTGTTGTGCATTTCTTTTTCTATACTTATCAGCTGGAATGAACTATATATGTTAGAACACTTGCACAAGCATACACGTAGTTAATCTCTCTTATCGGGTAAGAGGATAGATCTTGATATTTTCGAGTATTGATATACACCCTCGTCTGGTTCTATTGGCACGCGAGTCGTCCGTGCAGTTATTGGTTGTAGCGAAGGCACAAGATGCCATGTGTTTAGGGTTCAAAAATTGGAACCCGTGAATTATGAATATTTTGAGGTTCGGTGCCTCGTGGAGATTATTGGCTAAAACCAGGTGTGAAAGCGGTCGTTTTTGTTGAGTGGTTACTTGTCTTTCCTTTATCTGTCATCGCCGAATTTAAACTGTGTTCCATTCATTTTACTGTGTCATTATTTTTGTGTTCCGCAGTTAGTTATTGCTTTTCCTTTCTTACTGCAACTACTGTAGTATTTGTCATTATGCGTAGCCTTATTATATAGATATCGTACTACGTTTTTCTACACTTATACTTGTTCAGGTTATTTATTCCAGTAGGTGTCTTGACTGTTCCTCGTCACTACTCCACTGAGGTTAGTCTTGATACTTGTTGGGTACCGCAGTGGTGTACTCATACTACACTTCTGCACATTTTTTTGTGCAGATCGAAGTATTTTGAAGTCAGTTGATCGTTAGCTAGATGTGCGGATTGTTGTTGTGGAGACTCAATGTAAACTTGTTGCTGCGTTCGCATGCTTCGGAGTCACCTTCTAGCTTTTGTGTTGCACTGTTATCCTTATTTTGGAACAGTTGTATTTAGAGGTTTTCTAGCAAATCTGTAGAGCTTATGACTTGTACTACAAGGTTTTGGGAATTATAAATTTCATGGAGATTCTATTTCAAAATTGTTAGATGTTATTTAAATATTGTTGTTATTTCAATTAATGTTTGGCTTACCTAGTCCCTCATACTAGGTGCCATCACGACGTCCAGCGGAGGAAAAATTGGGTTGTGATGGCTAGGAGTGTACATGGATCGGGTTGGTTCGGTTTTTATCAAAATCAAATCAAACCAACTATATCGGTTTGGATTGGTTCGATTTTGTGGGGTTTTCGGGTTTTCGAATGTTTTGTTACTTAAATATTATTTCAATCTTACTTATCAAATATATATATATATATATATATATATATATATATATATATATATATATATATATAGTAAGAATATAAAAAATTGACAAACATATTATCGATTAAAACATTCTCATGGGAGAATTTTATTAATAGCACATAATAGTTACTTTTTTAGTCGTCTGACAATAATTTTTCGTTGATGTGCACTTTCAGATTAACTGAATTTAGTAATTAAGCAGAAAATAAATATGATACTTAAATATTAATAATCACTTCATATTCTAAAAAGATCTAAGATAACAAAACTTAACATATGATATGAATATGGAAGAACAAAGAGATAGACGCATTTCAGTAACACTTGATAAGAAAGTGATCATACAACCCATTATTTAAGGTCAATAAATATGGAGCACTTCATATTCTATTAAAATTTATATCCCGTAAGATAATCCAAAATATTTCTAGATACTTTTTAAAGAAAATTCTATATAAAATCTTAAAAGTATATATAAAAATTATATATTTATATATCGGGTTGATTCAGGTTTTTTACTCAATACCAAACTAAATCAAATCAAATCAAGTCGGATTTTTTAATCGATTTGGTTTGACTTTTCGATTTGGTACAATTTTTCGATTCGGTTTGTACACCCAAGTGACAGCGCTAAGTTAGTCCACGCATATGAAAATTGAATTCCTCACAAACGAGAATAGCTACATGCACTATTACACAATGCTTTTAGGATGTAACTCAATCTTAAATCCTTTTTATTGTATGATCAAATCTTAAAATGCATAGTACTACATCTCTTTATTAACCTATTTTTATATGTGCAAAGTATTATAGTAATATATTAATGCATTACCATAACAGATATTGTTTATCCATTATTTAAAATATAATGGTTGCTTACCTCGAAAATACGAGTAACAATTAAATTTGATTTGTGGTTTTAAAGATATGTGATCTAGTCCAATACTAATTAATAAACAAGTAATGTATAGTATGAATGAGAAGAATAGATGAACCAAACTGGCATTGATATAGCAGTATAGACCTCGAGCTCAATGACCTCGAGGTCAGTTAGGAGCAATAAAGCAAGAACAATAAAGTAAGTATAATAAAGCTAAAGAATGATTCTGAAGAGCAGTAAACAAGAAAAGTGAGATAGTATATTCTTTTCCATTGATGAGATAGATTTACAAATGATTGGGGTCCCCTTTATATAGGAGGAGAAATCCTAAATAAGGTACACGTCTATTTGTAGTAAAGAATATTATTGGTGCAGTTGTATAATAACCTAGTACGGATTCGTACTAATTCGTACAAATCTATCCCGAAATTTGCTCCATGATCTTTGGGGACGTGGCGAGAATCTTGTCCTTTCCATAATGTTGAATCAAGTCACTTGTAACGACCCGATCGGTCGTTTTGAGCTCTAGCGTGTCGTTCAGCGGTTTGAAGTCGTGAGCAGCTCCATTTCAGGTATTATGACTCATGGGCGTGGTCGGAATTGAATTTCGGGAAGTTTAGAGTTGATTTGGAAAGAAAATTCTCATTTCAGAAGCCTTAGGTTGGAAGAATCAACTAAGATTGGAATTTTGAGTAAACGACCTCAGAATCAGGATTTGAAGGTTCCTGCAGGTTCGTATGATGATTTCGGACTTAGGCGTTGTATCGGTAAAAAAGAGTTTCAAACGTAAGCCAGCTTTTGATAACTTAGCCAGTCACGTGGACACAGGAAAATGTGAGAGCTGGACATGATTCCTTGAAGAGATACAGTACAAAGAGGCACGGTTCAGTAAACCCACAAACTTATCAGCCACGGGAAACTCAACTTGATCAAAACGGGAGAGAGGCACGGTCAGAATGAATCTAGACAAAGCTACGAGCAGATTCAGGGACACATAATTGATTACTCGAACGTTATGTAACTGAACCCCAATTACCGTTATCCTTTGTAACGCCTCATTAATTTCATAATTAGTCATTAATGAGTAACCATAGCAAGAGTTGTACGTTGTAAGAATCTCCTATATAAGGGAGGGGAATACAACTTGTAAAGGCATCTGATTCTCGAATACAATTAATTCTATATTTCTGCAATATTGTCTATTATTCATTTTTCTCCATTATCTTGATTATCGGTAACCCGTATTCATCTTAAAAATAAGCTTTAGTCAAAGGGTCTAATTCTTTGGTTAAACAAATTGGTTCTGTTACGGGGAATCTGATAGTATTTGTTTACTTTTTAAGTGATATCCTCTGAATTATGTCAAACCCCAACGACATCAACCAGCAAAGGAGTGGAACCCCGGTTCCATCACCTTCAGGAACCCCACGTGGTTCGAGGAAAAAAACCCCAGAAAGATCCAATAACAACAATGGTGATAATGATCAAACTGTGGAACAAGATCGTGTAAAGAAAATAATTGCAGAGTATGTGAGCCAAGCTTTGCAAGAATTTGCGAGAGAATTACCGGTAGCGTTACCTACACCGCCGACACCAACCCCCAATAACACCATCACCATGGAAAATCCTCAATCTGGGTTGGCAAACTCAGGAAGAG
>ML434023.1:0-57240 GCA_005239525.1 Nicotiana knightiana | reverse complement strand
AATTACAAAATTTACTGCTAACCATGCAGAAACAGATGAAGGAGCAGAACGATCGCATCGAACAAATTCCTGGAGTACCACCTATCATCAAAGGCATCGATGTTGATAGGTATTCTCAACAACCTTGGAAGCCAAGTGCGGCACCCTTGCCTATACCCAAGAAGTTTAAAATGCCTGACGTTCCCAAATATGATGGAAAAACTGACCCACGCGACCATGTGACTGCTTTCACTACTGGAGTAAAAGGCAACGACTTAACGAAACAAGAGATTGAATCAGTCCTTGTCAAACAAAATTGGGGAAACACTTACCAAAGGAGCCCTAAANAAGGAGACACGGAACTACTCTGTGAGTTTGTAGACAGGTTTCAATGAGAAAGAATGCAGTTACCCAGGGTGCCTGATAATTGGGCAGCCATGGCATTTGCAAGCAACTTGAACGATAAAAGCTCAGAAGCCACGAGGCAACTTAAGTAAATTCTAAGAGAATTCCCCGCTACAATATGGAACGATGTATATAACAAGTACAGTACTAAACTCATAATAGAAGAAGATATCATTGCTCGTTCGAGAGATGAAGATCATTTCAGATCCAGACGTCCTGAATCAGATAGAAGATCAGGTAAAAACAGGTACGATCCGTACTTAGGACCCTCGGGATGCGATATCCGCCCCAGGTTCTAAAATACTAGGTCGGACTATAGACCACAAGGAAAAGACGTAGTCTCATCCTCGTCTAGATCCAGAAAAGATCAAGATAAACGGCCTAGAGATAGTACTCAAATTGGGGGTCATACCTTCAATTTAAGTACTACTGAACTTGTCTCAATATTGAGGAACATGGGAGACAAGGTTAAGTGGCCTAAAGAGATGCGGTCAAATCAAAGTAGAAGAAACCCATATCACTAGTGTGAATTTCAAAACCATCTCGCGCACAAAACTGCGGATTGTAGATTTTTACAAGGTGAAGTAGAAAATTTATTAAAACAGGGCTATTTAACAGAATTGTTTAGTGATAAAGGTAAACAGGCATATATGAGGAACATGCAGGAGCCCCCAAAGCCTCTTTCTCCAAAATGAACCGTTAATATAATAAACGGGAGTGAAGGAGTAAACGGAGTGATTTGTAAAACAACCACGAAGTTCATAATTACACATGAGAAACGGGCTCGTGGAGAAGACGATATAACCTTCGATGAGGCAGATATCAGCAGATTAATGCTTCCGCACAATGATGCTCTGGTAATATATTTACTTATTCATGACACTAACGTAAAAAGAGTGTTGATTGATCTAGGAAGTTCAGTCAATATCATTTTGATAAGAGTTGTGGAAGAAATGCTACTGGGGAATCAAGTAATCCCAAAAGCACGAGCCATATCAGGGTTTGATAACTCTACGGTTATAACAAAAGGAGAAATTGAGCTTAGCACTTATGCTGAGGGGGTGATCAAAAGTTCCAGGTTCCAAGTCATCGATACTGACATGGATTATAATGTGATCATTGGAAGGCCATGGATCCACGACATGAAAGCGATACCCTCCACGTTGCATCGAGTAATCAAATTTCCCTCTGAATAGGGAATTCAACAAATCAAAGGAGATCAGCATACCGCAAGAAATATAAACTATGTGGTACACTACAACAAGAAAATAGAGGTGGAAGAATTACGAGGTAAGGGAATCTCCCAAGAAGGTAACACAGCCCAAACAAGCATGGAAGAAATTACTACCCAAATAGGTACGAAAGGTATTATTGTTCAAACAGGTACGAAAGAAAATACTTACGAGAAGGAAAATCAAGTTACCATGGAAGGTATACTATACCACACAAAAACAAATTCCAGACCGGACGTCATTCGTGAATCGGAGGAAGATGAGCACATCAAAACAACTACAGAAGAGCTCGAAGTTGTTCTATTATCCGAACAAAAGCCTGATAAGAAAGTGTATATAGGCATGAGGCTAGACTCCGATCGAACAGGTAAACTAATTGATTATTTAAAGGCTAACGCAGACTGCTTTGCGTGGTCCCACTCAAATATGACAGGAATTTCACCAGAGTGATGACTCATAAACTAAATGAAGATCTATCCTTCCTACATGTTAAGCAGAAGAAAAGAAAGCAAGGACCATTCAAGAACCAAGTGATTGACGAAGAGGTACAGAAACTATTGAAGATTGGTTCGATACGAGAGTTAACGTACCCTAACTGGTTAGCAAACACCGTGGTAGTACCTAAAAATAATGGCAAGTGGAGAGTATGTGTAGATTATACTGACTTAAACAAACATGCCCCAAAGATTCATTCTCATTGCCTCATATATATCAAATGATTGATGCCACCGCAGGTCATGAACTATTAAGCTTTCTAGATGCATATTCTGGTTATAATCAGATTAAAATGGATCCTTTAGACGAGGAAAAAACCTCCTTTATCACGAACTGAGGGACTTATTGTTATAAAGTCATGCCTTTTGGCCTAAAAAATGCTGGAGCCACCTATCAAAGGTTAGTGACCAAGATGTTCCAAGAACATCTGGGAAAAACGATGGAAGTTTACATTGATGACATGTTGGTAAAATCAACACAAGCACAAGACCATTTCCAGCACCTCTCTACTGCTTTTGATATTCTACGCAGGTATAATATGAAGTTAATTCCAGAGAAATGCACTTTTGGAGTGCAATCAGGAAAATTTTGGGTTTCCTTGTATCAAACAGAGGAATGGAGGTAAATTCCGCTCAAATTAAAGCCATAGAGGAAATACCTGATATTTTAACAAATAAAAAGGAAGTTCAAAGACTGACAGGGAGAATAGCAGCTTTGGGTAGGTTTATTTCTAAATCTTCCGAAAAAAGTTTTAAGTTCTTCTCGGTTCTCAAAGAGCAGAATCAGTTCAAATGGACTGAAGAATGTCAGCAAGCCCTCAAGAATCTGAAGATTTATCTATCGAAACCGCCACTGCTTTCAAAGCCAAAAGAAGGGGAAATATTGTACATCTACTTGGCTGTCTCAGAAATTGCTGTAAGTATAGTATTGGTAAGAGAAGAAAAAGGTAAAAAATCACCTGTCTATTATGTAAGTAAAACTTTGCTAGATGCTGAGACTAGATATGCACATCTAGAAAAGTTAGCCTTAGCTTTAATAATGGCATCTAGAAAATTACGACCCTATTTTCAGTGCCACCAAATCACCGTTGTGACCTCATATCCTTTAAGAAATATTCTGCATAAACAGGAATTGTCAGGAAGATTAGCCAAGTGGGCCATAGAATTAAGTGAGCATGAAATAATCTATCAGCCTAGGACTGCAATTAAGTCTCAAATACTAGCTGATTTTGTTGCTGACTTTAGTAATAACATTGTATCTGAAGTAGAAAAAGAGTTACAACTCTTTACAGTGTTAATCCAGGCCTATGGACCTTGTTCGACGATGGTTCTTCAAATATAAAAGTCGTCGGCTTAGGCATAGTCTTGATATCACCCACGGGTGAAAAGACACGACAAGCTATAAAGTGTTATCCTATCACTAACAATGAATCAGAGTACGAAGTTGTTATTGCAGGGCTTAAACTCGCACGGGAGCTCTCAATCGAGCAAATTTTGATCAACATCGACTTCCAACTGGTAGTAAATCAGATACAGGGGACTTACATCGCTCGAGAGACTAGAATGCAACAGTATCTTGAAAAAGCACGAGAGCTCGTGAGACAATTCAAAACATGGAAGGTAATGCAAATACCTAGAGAGGAAAATGCAGAAGCAGATGCATTAGCTAACCTCGCAGCAGTCACGGAAGTAACGAACAAAGACAATACAATTGTCGTTCAACTATTTCATTCAATAATAGACCAGGACAGGAATGAGGTAACTTTCAACAACCTAACCTGGGACTGGAGAAACGAAATTCTTAATTTTTTGTAGAATGGCACCGTACTTGAAGATAGGAAAACAGCTCAAGCACTTCACCGCAAAGCTGCACAGTACTACCTTATTGACAAATCACTTTATCGTAAGATGTTAGGAGGACCCCTAGCTAAATGCCTCGGACCTAACCAAATGGAATTTGTGATGAAAGAAGTCCACGAAGGACACTATGGAAATCACTCAGGGGTGAGATCCTTCGTGAAAACACGAATCAGAGCCGGATACTATTGGCCTAAGATGGAAGAAGAAGCCGAGAATTTCATATCCAAATGTGACAGATGCCAAAGGTTTGCCAATAACATGCATCAACCAGCGGAGTTATTACATCCAATAATATCCCTATAGCCTTTCATGAAATGGGGTATGGACATAGTAAGACCTCTTCCGACAGCTAAAGGACAGGTACGGTTTTTACTCGTACTAACCGACTATTTTACAAAATGGGTAGAGGCAGAAGCGTTCAAACAAGTGCGAGAAAAGGAATTTAAAAGCTTCTTATGGCGAAATATAATATGCCGCTTTGGAATATCGAAGGAGATCATTTGTGATAATGGCCCACAATTCATAGGCTTGTAAATCACAGAATTCTTCGAAAGTTGGCAAATCAAGCGGATCACTTCAACGCCGTACCACCCCGTGGCTAATGGTTAAGCTGAGTCAACGAATAAGGTCATCATCAACAATCTAAAAGAGCGGATGGATAAAGCCGAAGGAAACTGGTCTGATGAGTTACCAGCGGTACTATGGGTATACAGAACAACTTCAAAAATAGCCACGGGAGAAACTCCGTTCTCACTTGTTTATGGCTCAAAATCCTTAACACCAGTAGAGAATAGCGAAACAAGCATAAGGTTCTCAATAGCAATGGAAGGTGAAAATGACGATGAACTAAGGATCAACCTAGACCTGCTCGAACCACGGAGAGAAGCAGCATTAATACGGATGGCAGCTCAAAAACAAATCATAGAGCATTATTACAACCGTAAAGCTCATCTCAGGTACTTTAAAATTGGGGACTTCGTCCTCAAAAAAGTCTTTCAATCAACAAAAGGAGCAGGTGCAGGAAAGCTAAATCCAAACTGGGAAGGACCTTACAAAATCCAAGGCATAGCTGGGAAAGGGGCCTATGAATTGGAAGTTATGGACGGCAGAGTTCTACCAACAAGTTGGAACGCCATCCATCTAAAGAAGAATTACTTCTAAAAGAAAATAATACCCACCGTCAGGTATCACACGTTCGATTTTATTTGGAACATTTAAAAATTTTACTAACTTTTTTAGATGATAGGCTTAAAGTTAACCCATCACCAGATGATGATATTAGAACTGCAAAGATATGAGGAAATAACACAATTCCTGGTCTAGGGTTACACTTTCTGATGGACGTTTTAAAAGGGTTGAGCAGTCATCATCTAAAAAACTATATACCTTCGAGTCCAGAATGTTTTTCCTTTTCAGGAAAAGAACCACAAGAAAGGAATAATCAAGTGCTCGAGATTTCATTCTTTAAAGCTCAAACACTTGGGGGACTATACAGTATGGAAGGCTAAGACGAAGCAAAGAAGACTATCAAAAAGTCAAAAGCTCGAGCCTGAAGACCCATCTACCCAACGAGACAAGTGACACGAGCAGAATCGAAAGAAATCAGAAGAGCAGCCCAAATACAAAGCCTAATGCAAAAAGCAAAAACCTTCGAACATATTCAGGTTGAAAGGCAAAATGTTAGTCACGAGAGAGAAATGTACATCTTTATACTTATTCAAAACTGTTGTAACAAAAACAGTTAGGGGTAAAAGATCATCATCAATATACTCATTCAAAAAACTGTTCTCGAATAAAACAGTTATGGATGAAAGATCTGAACCCTTGTATTTTTTCAAGAAACTGTTATCAAATAAAAACAGTTACGAATAAGAAAACATTTCCCTCGTACTTATTAGAAAAATGTTTCCAAAATAGTTGGGGGTAAAAACCCCAATCTTTATAAAAACTGTTACTAGTAAAAAATAGTTGTTTCCTTGTATTAATATCGAAAAACTGTTACCTATGAAAAACAGTTACGAAATAGAAGAGTATATCAAATCTGTTAAACAAAAACAGTTGCAAAACATGAATTTTATACGATAACCAAACACATGTAAAATGTCATGGAAGTTCAAACAAAAAACTTTCCCTGGAAATATTCTTAAACGTGTGTAAAATTCCTATCCCTCTATTGCATTATCATGAAGTTGAGATGTCTTCTTCATGTCAATTATAAAGGGCCCTCTTCCATAAATTATGCCTATTAAAAAAAGGCACACGTTTAATATGACATCGTGCCTATTATAAAAAAGGTACGAGTAGTCTAAAGCATTCCACATGCAAAACTCGAAGGTAAAACTAAAACCTCGAAAAACAAAGAAGGAAAAAGACTTAAAGAGTGAAACAGAAACTCAACAAAAGTCGAACTAACATTTACATATTAAAACGGCTAAAACTAAGTATTAACTTATACTTGGCCGTATAAAATTTTTATATATACATTGTGGTGCCCCTAAGTTGTCATTTGGGGACTTAAAGAAAATACAAATTTACCCCCGATGGGACTGGGGGTAACCACCAATTGATACAAAGAAAAAAAGGGATAAACCAACTAGATCTTTTCAAGATAGGCATTGACTTCAGTAGCAGAAGAAGCGGGATCAACTGGGGATGAAGAGGCATGAGCGGCTGGAATCTCACTATCAGGTGAAGAGAGGTTATGACCCTGTTGAGCCTTCTCCATGGCTTCCTTAGTTTTGACTATTTTAGCGCTAAGGTCAAAACCCTCTTGACTCATTTCAATCAATGTGTCAAGGCGAGAATTCATATACGCCCAGCTCACATCGACAGCAGCCATCTCTTCCAAATCATCATAATCTTTTGCCCACACTTGAAGCTAAACTCTCAACCCGTCCTTCTCCGCCTCCGCAGCTTCATGGGCGGCCCTAATTGGAACAATCGACTCCTCTAAAGTTTGAGCTTTGTCTAAAGCCCTACGAAGATCTTCTTGAGTACGGGTGAGTGATTTCACGAGCTCGCCTGAGTATTCTTCCTTCTGCCCCATCAAGTTCTTCAAGTCTCTAATCTCTTTTGAGGCATGGGACAGTTGCTTCGCAAATGAAGACTCCAGAACACTCTTATCTTTATCAGTTTGACTGCAAGAATCCCGCTCCACTGCTAGTTCTGCTGCCATAAGTCTCATCTGCCGCTTCAAGGTACTCCTTTCCTCTTCTAAAGCATCCATGTCAATCCTTAGGCTATCATACTGTGCTCTCCAATTATCAATTTCTGCCTGCAACCTCTTGTCTCTTGGTCTGTGTTTGAAATCCTCTTCAGAAGATCCATGCCTATAAGGTTAATCTACAAGAAATAAACCAGTCAGATATGGTAAATTTCATATACGAGAGTGAAAGAGGATAACTTACATCATACCTTAAAAGAGGTATGCACCTCATTGGACCATATAAAAGCACCGGGGCTAGCTAGCTTTTCTTTTTCAGTGGGACCTATCAAAGGCTTGAGCCACACTTCAGGCTCACCGGTCTTCTTGAAAAGGTTTCCCTTAGCTGGAACCTCTATTACCACCTGCCGCATCTCTCTGCTGGAAGACCCTACTTCCCTAACGGAAGGCATAGAAGCAGGCAGAGATGGAACAACAACAGGCACGGAAGGTTGAGGAGTTGGAGAAGCCACGGTCAAAGAAGCAGGCATGGAAATTTGAAGGGTTGAAGAATTTACAGGCAAAGCAGCAGCAGAAGTTGAGATAGCCAAAGGAATAGACGAAACAGCTTCTCTCAAAGAAGCAGGAACGATAGCAGCCAAAGGGACGTCGTCGGGAGCAAGATCAATACCATCATGAATAGGGGAATGTGAAACATCATCAAAGACAGGGGGCTCAATCACAGACAAGGAACGCAAGGTTGAGGCAGTAGGCTCATCATCTAAAACCATTCGCCTTCTCCGTGGCATGTGCACTAAAGCACCATCTTCCTCTTCTTCTATGGAATGAGACTTACTAATCTTCCTCTTCGAGGAAGATGAACTAACAATAATTTCCTGGGCTTGAGCCTAGGAAATCTTCGGGATAGAGGAAGCAGACACCCCACGAGCAGAGAACCCTATTAAAAAGGAAAAAAAAGTTAAACGACAAAAAAAAGACTCAAGTAAGGAAAGAAGCAAGAACAAGAGCTTCACTTACCGTGGCTCTTTACTTGCCAACCATTCCTCCCAGCTAGGTATTTCAAAGATCTTTCTTCTGAAGGAGCAACAGATAACAATTTTTCTACCCAATCACGAATACCGGAGACATTCTCAACAGTATTCATGATTGCTGAGAGAAAAAAAAATAGATACGGTGTTGAATAAAACATCTCAAGTAAAAAAAAGAAGAAGTAAATGTGAGCTAAAGCATAATCACGTGCGCGATTCCACTTCTCAGGGAAGGGAAGATTTTCTTCTCCCACTAAACCATCAGTGGGTACAGCAACATACCAGAGGTACCAGCCCCTATCCTTACCGTCTTCAGGGGTTACCAGCACTCTTTTGCTTCTATCAGTCAGAGTAAAAACCCCTTCACGAAATAAGGTAGGAGAGTAAAGGTGAATAAGATGGTTGATGGTAAAAGGAACTAAGGCTAAAGAAGCCAAACTCCTAAGGCATGCAATAACTCTCCACACAAGTGGGCCAACTTGTCCTAAGCAGATTGAAAAAATGGCAAAACTCAATTATAACTAGGTCAATGGGGGGTCTAAACCCTAAAGTGAAAAGATACGTATAAACAAAAGAATATACCATCTTTTAAGGCGTTAGTCTTTGATTACTATTCGAAATATAGACAGGAAAATCAGATTTCCAAAAGCATTCCCTACGAACAAGGGAAATCTGACCCTCAGTTATAAGGGTTGGATATCTTTCTACACTATCAAGAGAAGAAGATTGATCTACAAGAGCTTGACTATCCCTAGCAAAAACAAACTAAGTAAGGAGAATTCATCAACTCCAGGTTCACGAAGGTGTTCTCCTCTACCTCTAGACAAAGACCGAGAAAACCTAAATCTCAGAGAAACTGGAGATCTAATAGAAGGAGGAGGAACTATCTGAGAAGAAGAAGAGCCCCTCAAAGGAGTGGATCCTATACTTCTAAGTCTACCACCCCTCCGACTCCTAGTCGGAGCAGAAGAAGGCGCTAAACTTTCAATATCTATTACTCTTTGAGGTTGGTTTGAAGAAGACATGTTTACAAAGGCAAAGAAGAAAGTTCTTTACAAAAGACAAAGTTAGAAAAGTGTTTCGTGGAAGCAAAGAAAAGAAAACATCTAATTATACTTGAAGACAACTGTCAAACATGAAGAAAAAGGAAAATAATGATGAAAAGTCATAATTGAAGATGTCACTTCGGGACTGGCACAGCCGCAAAAAGCCCTAAAAGGTGCTGAGTAAATGCAGAACCAATCCGAAAAGGACACGTGGTATGAGCATTAAATGGAAGTGAAAAACGATGCCTATGGTGCAGAGAAGGATACAATGATTCAAGGAAAAGCGGCGGCAAAATATTCCCGCCATAAATGAATATCCACTTACCAAATATTAATCGTTAAATATATGGTAAGTGGGGGGACTATCTGTATTGGTAAAAAAAAGTTTCACACGTAAGCCAGCTTTTGACAACTCAGCCAGTCACGTGGACATAGGAAAATGCGACAGCTGGACGTGACTCCTTGAAGAGATACGGTACAAAGAGGAACGGTACAGAAACCCACGAACTTATCAGCCACGAGAAACTCATCTTGATCAAAACGGGAGAGAGGCACGGTTAGAATGAATCTAGACAAAGCTACGAGCAGACTCAGGGACCCATAATTGATTACTCGAACGTTATGTAACTGAACCCCAATTACTGTTATCCTTTGTAACGCCTCATTAATGTCATAATTAGTCATTAATGAATAACCATAGCAAGAGTGTACGTTGTAAGAATCTCCCATATAAGGGAGGGGAATACAACTTGTAAAGGCATTTGATTCTCGAATACAATCAACTCTATATTTCTACAATATTGTCTATTATTCATTTTTCTCCATTATATTGATTATCATTAACCCGTATTCATATTAAAAATAAGCTTTAGTCAAAGGGTCTAATTTTTTGGTTAAACAGGCGTGTGTCCGGATCGGGTTTTGGATAACCGGGGAGCGTTTCGATGAATATTGTGGAAGTTAGCATTTTAGAAGAATTTTATAAATTTGGGATTGAAGTGCATTTCAGAGTTATTGATGTTCGTTTGGGATTCCGAGTCTAGTAATAGCTTTGTATGGTGATTCTGTAGTTGGGAGCGCGATCGGAAGTGAATTTGGATGTCCGTAGGTCATTTTGAAGTCATTTGGCTAAAGATAGAAATTTGAAGGTTTTTGAGAAATCCGACCAGAAGTGGAAATCTTGATATCGAGGTCGGAATGTGATTCCGGAAGTTGGAACAGGTCCGTAATGTTGAATATGACTTGTGCGCAAAATTTGAGGTCAATCGGTCGTGATTTGATAGGTTTCGGCATCGAATGTAGAAGTTGCAAATTTCTAAGTTCATAAAGTTGGGATTTGAGTGCGACTCGTGGTTTCGAAGTTGTTTGATGAGATTTGAGGCCTCTAGCGAGCCGGCATTATGTTTTGGAACAGGTTGCTATAATTGGACGGGGTCCCAGGGGCCTCGGGTGGATTCTGGGTGGTTAACAGGTCAGTATTTGAAGTTGAAGAAAGCTAAATGTTGCTGTCATCTGGTGTGACCGCACCTGCGAGGCTTTGGCTGCGGGTGCGCAGCCGCACATTCGGCTAAGGGCATCGCAGGTGCGAATTTGGGCTGGAGCCAAGGAGGCCGCAGGTGCAATAAGGGGGTCGTAGGTGCGGAAATCGGCCTGGGCACAATGTTTTAAAACAAGGATTCTTGGTTCATTTTCTTCATTTCTTCTTTGGCTTAAGCGATCTTAGGAGGCTTCAAAGAGAGAATTCCTTCATGCAGTATCAAGGTAAGTAACTCCTTCATGCTTCTAAGTTAAATACAAGATTATATGCATGGATTAGGCATGAAAATTGGTAGGAATTTGGGAAATTATTGAAGAAACCTAGAAAATGGAAATGGGATTTTTAGCCACGAATTGAGCATGAATATTTGAGTAAATTTTATATTTAAGTTAGTAAGGCTATGGGTAGAATATATCTTCGAGAAATTTCGGATTCCAGGCACGTGGGTCTGAGGGCATTTTGGTAATTTCATTGAGCCGGGTTGGGAAAGTATATAATTTGAATTTGTTGTGAGTATTAGGATGAGTTTTCATTGCTTTGCGTTATGTGGTAGTTTCGGAGTGTTGTGCAACGATTTGAGTCATCGGAAGGGCTTGGAGGTCGGTTATGGTATTTCAGAGCGAGGTAAGTCTCCTTTCTAACTTTATATGGGGGAATTGTCCCCCTAGGTGAATAATTAAGTATGTGTTACTATCTGCGGGTGATACGCTCGTACGAGGTGATGGGAGTCCGTGCGTAGCTACTATAATGCCATGTCCGGGTAGACTAGGACCCACTAGCACGCCTTACATGTTGTACCTGTGATCTTGTCTGTGATATTAGACTGCTAATATAATCGAAATTGTAATTTAATGACTAAGGAAGATTAGAGTTTATTTTCCAAATAGTCTAAAAAGAGAATTTATTTCCTTCACGGGCAATTGTACTTCCGAATAAGGTTGTGTTATTAAACGTTATATAAACTCAGCAAGTCAATATCGAAAAAGGGATTTAAATACTATTTGTGGTTTTTGAAAGAGAAATCGGTCATTTACTTGAGTATTTGTGTTCCTGACGTATTCGGGGTGGATTGTTGACTGTGCATGTCTGCATGAGACCGCTTCTCAATTTACATTCCGCGAGCGGAGTGTTATTTCCCCTACCCTCATGGGAGCAGGTCGTACGCCACAGCGGATTTGAAATGCACTTTTGGTACGGGCCGTTCGATCCTCGGCAGTGCCTAGACATGATCATTATATTGAGAGGCGCACTTATGGGACGGGCCGTTCGATCCTTGACAGTGCACAGAGAGGATTATTATATTGAGAGATGCATTTTTGGTACGGGTTATTCGATCCTCGGCAGTGCATAGACATGCGTATTTTATTGAGAGGTGCACTTTTGGTACGGGCCGTTCGATCTTCGGTAGTGCACATAGTTGATTATTATGACGGCTCAGGCCGGTTGTACTTATCCCATATGCGTATGCTAACTTGTTAAATGTTTTTTTCATGGATTTTAAAAAGTGACAAGCTTATTTGGGGGAAAACAAAGAGGAAATTGTTTATTTAAAATATTCGGGGAAGAATGAAGAAGTGGTAACTGATTGTTTATTTCCAGTGTTTATTTGGATTTCAGTGCCTTATATATACTGTTGCTTTACTACCTTTACATGCCTACCGTGTTCATTATATGTTGTTAGGTAATTTGTTGGCCCTTAGTGAGTGTCTAATTCGACCTCTCGTCACTACCTCTCAGAGGTTAGGCGGGCAACTTACTGCGTACACGTTGTTTTGTACCCATGCTACACTTGTTGTGCATTTTTATTGCACAGGTACTTCCATAGCAATGTGGAGGATTCGGAGACTTAGGCGAGTTGCATCATCCGGAGGCGATCCGCAGCTGACAGAGTCTCCCTCGTTCTGTATTTTTTTTCATTTTAAATTTCCTAGTCCAACTTGTATTTCGGACAGGTTTTGTGATGATTGTATAAATTCTTAGAAATTGCTCATGTACTTGTGACACCGGGTTCTGGGATGTGTTGGGATATATCTGCTAAAGTGTAATATTTAAACTATTATTTTACTTAACAGATTTTATTAATCTAACATGTAATAAAGTGAAAGGAAATGATTTTTCATAAATGATAAACAGGAATTTATTTTGATTAATAAATGATTGGCTTGCCTGACACTGATGTCCGGCGCCATCACGACCTTATGGATTTTGGGTCGTGACAACATGGTATCAAAGCGCTAGGTTCCCGTAGGTCTCACGAGTCATGAGCAAGTCTAGTAGAGTCTTGCGGATCGGTACAGAGACGTTTGTACTTATCTTCGAGAGGCTACAGGGATGTTAGGAGTACTTCCCTTCTTTATTCCTCATCATGCGATTCGATTCCCTTAAGGCTTATGCCTAAGTTTATTCTTACTCAATATTACGCGTCGCGAAGCACTTGTTATGAATCAGGAATTCTAGGAGTTGAAATGGGGCTACGGATGTAATTCGAGATGTTTCCATGTGTAATTGGTTGAGGCTGTTGTTATGGCCCTGCAGAAGGATAATATGTTGTTTCAGCTCAGTAGCTGTCTTTCTGAGAGCGTTAAGGCTATGCTCAGGTAGTGATGATGCTTGCGATTGGCTATCGCGTGATGTCGATATGATGATAGAATGCTTGCCCGTATGTTGAGGATGATGAATGCTTTGAAGGGAGGTCTTCTCAGAGTGTGATTTCGAGATTTGGGTATTTTAGTTCCGGCAGAGGAAAGGCATTTGGGTTAGGAATGGTCCGGTTGGGGTTGATAAAGTAGTAAGACTAGGTGTCTTCAAGTGAGGTGGGATATGCACATGTGACATGAAGTCGTCGTTATTGATCGAATAGAATGTGTTATGTTTGTCGGTGCTATGGTTTCTTCGGTTGCGTGGGGTCAGAGTATTGAGAAGAAGTATTGAAGAATGAGGTTGGCAGAGATCGTGAGGTGCGGTGGTTCAGTATCAGATAAGTGTTGATAATGAAGGCAGCTAGAGAAAGATGATCTCCAGAAAGCTTGAAGTCGTGGTGATCTGCTGGTTTGAGAGCTACAGAGATTGATCTTGAAGTGAGGCTAGCCGGTGGTTCCATTTCTAGGAGGCCAGACGTAGGAAGCGGAACTCGAGCATTCGCAAAGTGGAGGGAGCGACAGCATAGCTTGGAATTTGAAGATATTATCGCGCATTTAATGGATGCCCATGAGGAGCGAACGGACTAGTAAAGTTGGTAAATGAAGCAGGCGTTGTATGGGGTATTGAAGTCGCAGAGAGCGTGCATTTCAGCATCGTTGGAAGGTGTCCGCAGGTGATTTCCATAAGTGGGTTATCTTCTGTGAATAGGTTAGTGATGGTAGGGTTGGCAGGTCTCTGTGAGGGGTTCTAGTGGCTAGTCGGTAGGAGATAGAATGTGTGAATGATGCTAGAGAATTTGAGTATTTAGGGAGTAATAGCAAGAAGGTTTGGAAGAATTGGACGGATTGGTTGAGCGAGATTGTGTTAGAAAGGGAGAAAGGATCTCGGCGGGGTCTAGAGTGGTGCAAGGAGTAGCTTCAGGATAAGTGGGGGAGTCCCACCATCTGTAGTTGGGTTGAAGGATTGTGTTATCATAGGGTTGCGGATTGTCGGCGTGTTGGCAAGTTATTACAGCTAAGGGAAAGGAGTAAGATGGTGATTGTGCGTGGGATTTGATGAATGTGTGCAAAAGTTGGCCCTGTCGGACAGGGTTAGGCTTTGGAAGATTCAAAATTTTGCTTAAGGCATAGGTGAGTTGTCCGGATAGTGACTCGGTCACGTGTTTCACTGAAAGGGGTGTTCATGTGCTAGGAGAGCCTTGGAGTTGATTATATTCGGGACCAGTGAGAGTGGGTGACTCTCAATAGCGGTCCTAGTGAATTCAAAGTTAAGGATGCGGTGTTTAAGAGTTTCAGGCAGTAGTATGATCGAGAATCGAGATTTTGCAGAGTAATTTCAGAGAAGAAGGAGGATGGTTGGAATGTTCTATGATATGTTTCAGCATGCAAGATAGTATTGGAGGAGTGACAGAAATAAACTCCAGATTGTAGAAGGATTATCATGAGGGTATGAGATGAGTTGCGGGATTTAGGCAGCATAGTCTCGTGAATCAAGGTCACTCGGGATGAGTGAGAGTTGAGTTTTCTATGAGTTGAAGGAAGTTGATATTATTCCTGAAGCGATTGAAGATGATTAAAAGAAGATAAATTGATTAGCCATGGTTGAAATAGCACATTTGCAGCAGTGATCAGTTCCTTTGATGTGATTAAGTTATGCATGTGGTTTGTGCCGGTGTGTGCGGGGCTTGTCGGCCGTCGTAATGGATTTCATGTGGGAGCATTTGAGTTCTATGGCATGTCAAGTGTAGTCGGATCCCGAAAGGGTTATGGTGGTATAGACTACTACTTAAGGATTTGCATGTTGGGTGATTGTGGGAATTCACTCGTGTGTTGAGATGGTACTCCTGAATTGAGTTAAGTAAGAGGTTTCTATATGATGAAGTGTTCACCCTATTGGTGGTTCAGAAGTTATGATGGAATTCTTGCGCTACCTCATATTGGCATGTTAGGTGTGGAAAGCAGTATGTAACCGGGTGTAAGAATCGAGATTGCGGTTCGGTGATGATAAGGATGTCATGAGCTCGGAAGAGCAAGAAAAAGAGATTCGAGAGTTCAGAGTACGCTAGTGTTATCTTCAGTGTCACCTGAGATTGATATTCGGTGGAAGAGGCTTTGTACCCTGGTCATGGGTTCTTGATGTGTCTTGTTGCCTTGTGTGGAAGGTCGTGGAAGCATGACCGCGAAAAGACTGTATAAGTGTGACATGTAGTCACTTGATGGATTGAAGATTTGAACTGAGTATAAAGAAGTGCAATGTTGTTTATTTGAGAAGTTATGCCTGAGAGGCGTTCAGTTCATTTGGTTGTGGATTGTGGGGTGTTTGTCCCAGCTAGGATGGTTGTTCTTGCATATTATGAGAGGAAGTGGGCTAATGCGGACCCAGGTAAAGCTATTAGCCTAGTTTGGTGCGAGCAAGGTAGACTCGATGTTTGTGGATGGGTTTAAATATGGTTATGGGCTCCGTATGAGCCAGGAATGTTCATTTCAGTATAGCGCTTTTTTTCATGGAAAGGTATTAGAACAGCGGATGTCGTTCCGTCTTCGTCAAATTCATGTGTTATTATGATTGTGCCGTGTGAGTTGTTAAATGGCTTGATAATTTCCTATGTGTTGAGGTCCCACGTAGTGGGGATGTTATGTGAGTAGGATCGCTCTTGAGATCCAGAGTGTATATATATATCGCACCTCAGTTGTGCTTGAGCTTTGTAGCATGCGGTTTTATCAGTCTCCCCAGGATAGTATTATGCACTTAGCATGCTTATGATCGAGATTCAGTAATTTGTGTAATAGTGAGCGATTTAGCTCCGTGTATATTTCCTTATGTGAGTTTTACGATTGGATCGGGTGGCACGCCGATTTGGGATGATTTGTTATTTGAGCAGTTCATACTGGGTGAGACGGGATTATCGGATCAGGGATCAGTGTGATAAGGTTATGTGAAGTGTATATTAAAGAAAAAATACCATTATTCAGGTTCATAATGAAGTGATGATTCTAGTCAAGATGAGGTATTCAAGGATTTGTTAACTCTACAGTTGGGTATGAATTTCTGCACATCTCCTCCGTTGTGGTGGTATCGTCAGCATTATAGTAAGATGTATGTATATATATCATGAGGTGCATTGGGAGCATCAGATTCGTGGAATTTTGGCTATTTAGGTTCAGGGGATGTCGTCATGGTCAGATGATGAGTTATGCGGTGCATGGTGCTTCAGCAAAAGTATGCCGTCATGTCCTGGTATATCGGGTGGTGGATGATACGGTGTTTATGTATTGGAACTAGGCCTGGCAGAGAATTTCAAGTGTTGGAATTAGGTTCTCAGCTTATTATATGGATGAAAGAAGAAATCTTCAGATTTGACCAAGCTAATGTGCTCAACTGGATGGTGGTAGCACGAGCAGGTGCTCGAGGTGTTAAACAGTGATTTTCAGATAACTCCAGAGCAGTTCTTAGCACGTTCGAGGACGAACGTTGGTTTAAGTGGAGGAGAATGTAACGACCCGACCGGTCTTTTTGAGCTCTAGTGCGTCGTTCAGCAGTTTGAAGTCGTGAGTAGCTCCATTTCAGGTACTATGACTCGTGGGCGTGGTCGGAATTGAATTTCGGGAAGTTTAGAGTTGATTTGGAAAGAAAATTCTCATTTTAGAAGCCTTAGGTTGGAAGAATCAACTAAGATTGGAACTTTGAGTAAACGACCTCAGAATCG
This sequence comes from Nicotiana knightiana, assembly GCA_005239525.1. NCBI lineage: Eukaryota > Viridiplantae > Streptophyta > Magnoliopsida > Solanales > Solanaceae > Nicotiana > Nicotiana knightiana. Next base: position 40,150 of record ML434023.1, on the reverse strand, counting down.
GGATTTGAAGGTTCCTGCAGGTTCGTATGATGATTTCGGACTTGGGCGTGTGTCCGGATCAGGTTTTGGATAACCCGGGACCGTTTCGGTGCATATTGTGGAAGTTAGCATTTTAGAAGAATTTCATAAATTTGAGCTTGAAGTGCATTTCAGAGTTATTGATGTCTGTTTGGGATTCCGAGTCAGGGAAGAGCTTTGTATGGTGATTCTGGAATTGGAAGCGCGATCGTAAGCAAATTTGGATGTCCGTAGGTCATTATAAAGACATTTGGCTAAAGATAGAAATTTGAAGGTTTTTGAGAAATCTGACCGAAAGTGGAAATCTCGATATCGAGGTCGGAATGCGATTCTGGAAGTTGGAACAGGTCCGTAATTTTGAATATGACTTGTGCGCAAAATTTGAGGTCAATCGGGCGTGATTTAATAGGTTTCGGCATCGGATGTAGAAGTTGGAAATTTCTAAGTTCATAAAGTTGGGATTTGAGTGCGATTCGTGGTTTCGAAGTTGTTTGATGTGATTTGAGGCCTCGAGAAAGACCGCATTATGTTTTGGAATAGGTTGGTATGACTGGATGGGGTCCCGGGGGCCTCGGGTGGATTTCGGGTGGTTAACGGATCAGTATTTGAAGTTGAAGAAAGCTGAAGGTTGTTGTCATCTGGTGTGATCGCACCTACGAGGCTTTGGCCGCAGGTACGGAGCTGCAGGTGCGGCGAAGGGCGCCGCAGGTGCGAATTTAGGCTGGATCCAAGGAGGTCGCATGTGCAGGAGATTTGGGCGCACCTGCGGAAGCCCAGGTGCGATAAGGGGGCCGCAGGTGCGGAAATCGGTCTGGGCAGAAAGTTTTAAAACAAGGATTCTTGGTTCATTTTATTCATTTCCTTTTTGTCTTAGGCGATCTTAGGAGGCTTCAAAGAGAGGATTCCTTCATGCAATGTCAAGGTAACTAACTCCCTATGCTTCTAAGTTAAATACAAGATTATATGCATGGATTAGGCATGGAAATTGGTAGGAATTTGGGAAATTATTGAAGAAACCTAGAAAATCGAAATTGGATTTTTAGCCACGAATTGAGCATGAATATTTGAGTAACTAATGCTATAGGTAGAATATATCTTCGAGAAATTTAGGATTCCGGGCACCTGGGCCCGAGGGCATTTTGGTCATTTCACTGAGCGGGGTTGGGATATATAATTTGAATATGTTGTGAGTATTAGGATGAATTTTCATTGCTTTGCCGTTATGTGGTAGTTTCGGAGCGTTGTGCAACGATTTGAGTCGTCGGAAGAGCTTGGAGGCTGGTTATGGAATTTCGAGCGAGGCAAGTCTCCTTTCTAACTTTGTGAGGGGGAATTGTCCCCCTTGGTGAACTAATTAAGTATGTGTTATTATCTGCGGAGGCTACGCTCGCACGAGGTGACAGGAGTCTGTGCGTAGCTACTATTATGCCATGTCCGGGTAGCCTAGGACCCACTAGCATGCCTTACCTGTTGTGCCTGTGATCTTGTCTGTGATATTAGACTGCTAATATAATCGAAATTGTAATTTAATGACTAAGGAAGATTAGAGTTTATTTTCTAAATCAAGGAAGATTAGAGTTTATTTTCTAAACCATCTAAAAAGAGAATTTATTTCCTTCGCGGGCAATTGAATTTCCGAAAAAGGTTGTCTTATTAAACGTTATATAAACTCGGCAAGTGAATTTCGAAAAAGGGATTTAAATACTATTTGTGGTTTTTAAAAGAGAAATCGGTCATTTACTTGAGTATTTGTGTTCCCGACGTATTCGTGGTGGAGTGTTGACTGTATCTGCATGTGACCGCTTCGCAATTTACACTCCGCGAGTGGAGTGTTATTTCCCCTACTCTCATGGGAGCGGGCCGTACGCCACGGCGGATTTGAAATGCACTTTTGGTACGGGCCATTCGATCCTCGGCAGTGCATAGACATGATTATTATATTGAGAGGTACACTTATGGGACGGGCCGTTCGATCCTCGGTAGTGCACAGAGAGGATTATTATATTGAGAGATGCACTTTTGGTACGGGACGTTCGATCCTCAGCAGTGCATAAACATGAGTATTTTATTGAGAGGTGCACTTTTGGTACGGGCCGTTCTATCCTCGGCAGTGCACAGAGTTGATTATTATGACGGCTCAGGCCGGTTATCCTTATCCCGTATGCGCATGCTAACTTGTTAAATGTTTTTTTCATGGATTTTAAAAAGTGACAAGCTTATTTGGGGGAAAACAAAGAGGAAATTATTTATTTAAAATATTCGGGGAAGAATGAAGAAGTGGTAACTGATTGTTTATTTTCAGTGTTTATTTGGACTTTAGTGCCTTATATATACTGTTTCTTTACTACCTTTACATGCCTACCATGTTCATTATATGTTTTTAGTTAATTTGCTGGCCTTTAGTGAGTGTCTAATTCGACCTCTCGTCACTACCTCTCAGAGGTTAGGCGGGCGACCTACTGAGTACACGTTGTTTTGTACCCATGCTACACTTGCTGTGCATTTTTATTGCACATGTACTTTTATAGCAATGTGAAGGATTCGGAGACTTAGGCGAGTTGCATCTTTCAGAGGCGATCCGCAGCTGACACAGTCTCCCTCGTTCTGTATTTTTTTTCATTTTAAATTTCCTAGTCCAACTTGTATTTCGGACAGGTTTTGTGATGATTGTATAAATTCTTAGAAATTGCTCATGTACTTGTGACACCGGGTTCTGGGATGTGTTGGGATATATCTGCTAAAGTGTAATATTTAAACTATTATTTTACTTGACAGATTTTATTTATCTAATATGTAATAGAGTGAAAGGAAATGATTTTTCATAAATGATAAACAGGAATTTATTTCGATTAATAAATGATTGGCTTGCCTGACACTGATGTCCGGCGCCANTGGGAGAAAAATGCTAAGGCCAAAAAGTGGCTAGTTTGTGGACTAGGTCCAGACGAGTATAGTAGGATTCAAAGCTGCACCACTGCCAAAGAAATCTGGGATACCTTACAAGTAGCTCACGAAGGAACACCTCAAGTGAAAAGATCAAGAGGTACTCTACTATACTCTCAGTATGAAAACTTTACTATGAAAGAAGGAGAGACAATTCAATAAATGTACACAAGGTTCACAACTCTAACCAATGAACTTAAGTCTCTTGGTAAAGTCATTATTGATAAGGACAGGGTAGAGAAGGTCCTAACAAGGGTCTTACCAATTTCCTGGGAAAGTAAAATCACTGCTATCTAGGAATCCAAAAATATGGCAACCCTTAGATTGGACGAGCTAATTGGAAACCTAACTGCCTATGAATTTAGAAGACAGACAATGAAAATGGATGCTCCAAAGAAGGAAAGGAGTCTAGCACTGAGAATTACTGAGGGAGCAGAGCTGGAGGAAGATGAGATGGCCATGATTACCAAAGAATTCAGAAACTTTCTCATAAGGAATAAAGGCATCTCTAGAGGTGGAAACTACAACAAAGCAAAAGCTCCAGAAAGGCCAACCAACGAGGGATGCTACAAGTGTGGAAAGACTGATCACCATATCGAGAACTATCCTCAGTGGGAACTGGAATGGAAAAAGGAGAGGTTTGAAAGAAGGAACAGGAAGAAGGAACTGGTCCAACCCCAAAAAACCACAATAAAAGCTATGGTTGCTGCTTGGGGGGAAAGCTCAAATGAAGAACCAGAAGATGGTGAGAATGAAGAACAGGTGCTCATGGCAATTGGCGAATCTGATGAGGAATCATATGAAGAACTAGCGGTAAGTATATCCCATCTCAAAAACAAAATAAAGTTTCTATCTAAAGAAAAACTTTCTGAGTTGCTACTTGATTTCATGGATGATTCCAAAGAAACAACCAAAGAGAAAGAACAACTCTCTAAAGAGTGTGCAATGCTAATAGAAAAATGTATGAACCTAGAAATCAGAGTAAGTGAATCTGAAAAGAAAAACACTATCTTGATGAACCAGGTTCATCCACTCGAAACTAAGATTCTAGAGCTAAAATCTGAAAATTTAAAATTAGAGCTAGGAACTAGTAAAAAGATTGTTGATCATTCTTATATCATGTTAGAAGAAGATGTGGGAAAACTAAAAGGTAAGATATGTACTAAGAATGAACAGATAAGGACACTTAAAGAAGAACTTGGCAAAGTCAAACATGAATTAGATCGTGTAACTGGAATAAATCCTCCGATGCCTTGACATGGCTTCGAGAAAATCATAGTAGAAACCGAAGAGGAATTGGCTTTGGGAGTCAATTTCCCAAGTGGGATCCCAAAAGCAAGTACCTCACTATCCCTGAGAATAAAATTTGCACCCACTGTGGTAAGACTGGTCATTACAAAATTGAGTGTACTGCAAAAGAGCAGGCCAGTCAAAGAAATGAGAGCTTTGATAAAAGAAAAAATCGAGTACCAAATTGGGCTAGAAAAAGCTTAATTCATTCTTTCTCTCATAGAAAAGGACCCAAACTAGTTTGGGTTCTTAATACTAACCCCTAATTTCTTTTTGTAGTTTCAAGTGAGAGGAAGCAACCAAATTTGGTACTTGGATAGTGGCTGCTCAAAACATATGACAGGGAACAAGGAACAATTCCTTTCACTTGAAAACCTCAAAGGAGGAAATGTCTCCTTTGTAAATGGAAAGAAAGGTGAAATTATCGGGGTTGGTAAGGTAGGTAAGGATGACACACATTCCATTTAACATGTGTACTTGATAGATGGCTTGAAATATAGCATGATCAGTGTGTCACAATTGTGTGACAAGGGTAACCTAGTTGCTTTCCCCTCCTTTGGCACAAAAGACTTGGTCACGCAAGTCTAAATTAGCTCAACAAATTTGTCTCTAAGGACTTAGTGGTAGGGATTCCTAACATTAAGTTCAAGGAAGACAAAGTTTGTGAGGCATGTGCAAGGGGGAAGCAGGTAAGATCTTCTTTCAAAAGCAAGAACACGGTCATTACCACCAGGACGTTGGAACTGGTTCATATGGACTTATGTGGTCCTATGAGAACTCTGAGCAGAGGTGGTAAGAAATATGTAATGGTGCTAGTTGATGATTACTCAAGGTTCACTTGAACCTTATTTCTGACATCTAAAGATGAAGCATTTGATATGTTCACTTCATTTGTTAGAAAAACTCAAAAACGGTTAGGAAATCAACTAGCATCAATAAGATCTGATCATGGTACTGAATTTGAGAATGCAAAGTATGCTAAATTCTATGATGAACATGGTATAAATCACAACTTTTTTGTCCCTAGAACCCCACAGCAAAATGGGGTTGTTGAAAGAAAGAACAGAACTCTTGAAGATATGGCTAGAACCATGATTCTTTCTAGCAAACTACCCTATAGCATCTGGGCAGAAGCAATAAACATTTCATGCTATATAATAAATAGATGCATGACCCGACCACTGGTAGAGAAAACTCCTTATGAATTACTTAAAGGGAGAAAGCCCAACATATCCCACCTTAGGGCTTTTGGATGCAAGTGCTTTGTGCATAAATGGCAAGGATTCCCTAGGTAAATTTGATCCCAGAAGTGATGAGGGAGTATTCTTGGGATATTCATCACATAGCAAAGCTTATAAAGTATATAACAAAAGAACTATTTGTGTAGAGGAGAGTATGCATGTTGTTTTTTATGAAACTAACACTCTTTCTGAGAGACAGGAACCAGAAAATGAGGAGCTTGGACTGGTCAGAAGCAGTGAACAAATTGAAGTAATTATGGAAGATGGAACAGATGATGGACCAGGTCCAACTACCCCAAGCAACATGACAGGGGGGAACTCAACAGCAAATCACTCTGGACCTTGGCCCTGATCCTGCTCCACAACAATTGGTTCTTAAACTACACAGATATCAAAACTCTTATCCTCTTGAGAACATCATAACAGATTTGACATCCGGAATCAAAACAAGATCATCCTTGAAAAATCTGTGTGTGTTTGATGCCTTTCTATCCTTAATCGAACCAAAGAACATTGATGAAGCTTTACAGGATGCTGACGGGGTAAATGCCATGCAAGAAGAGCTGAATCAATTTGAAAGAACTTAAGTATGGCACTTGGTACCCAGACCACTAGACAGATCAGTGATTGGAACAAAGTGGATCTTCAGGAACAAACTTGATGAGGATGCAACGGTTACAAGAAACAAGGCCAGACTAGTTGTCCAAGGATATAGTCAAGAAGAGGGAATTGACTATGATGAGACCTTTGCTCCTGTGGCAATACTGGAGGCAATCAGACTTCTTATAGCATTTGTTGTGCACATGGAATTTACTCTCCATCGGATGGATGTAAAGAGTGCTTTCCTCAATGTCTATCTAAAGGAAGAAGTATTTGTCAAACAGCCTCCAGGTTTTGAAAGCAAGGAGACACCTGACCATGTATACAAACTTGACAAGGCTTTGTATGGACTCAAACAAGCGCCAAGAGCATGGTATGAGCGGCTATCGAAATTCCTGCTAGAACATGGATACAAACGAGGAGAAATTGACAGTACCTTGTTCTTAAAGGAAAAAGGTAAAATCTCCTGGTTGTGCAAATATATGTGGATGATATCATATTTGGGGAAACCTCTGACAAATTGAGTAAGGAATTTTCTAAACTTATGGGGAGTGAGTTTGATATGAGTATTATGGGTGAGCTAAACTTCTTTTTAGGCTTGCAAATCAAGCAAAACTCAAATGGAACAATGATCCATCAACAAAAATATGTGAAAGAATTACTCAAAAGATTTAAAATGGAAGACTCAAAAGAAATTGACACCCCCATAGCCACAACTACAAAATTAGATGTGGATGAACCTGGTTCATCCGTTGATCAAAAGCTATACAGAGGGATGATTGGGTCTTTATTATATCTCACTGCCAGCAGACCTGATATTGTGTTCAGTGTAGGACTATGTGCTAGGTTTCAGGCAAATCCAAAGGAGTCCCATCTACAGTGAAGAGAATTCTGAGATATTTGAAGGGCACTACTGATTTATGTCTTTGGTATCCTAAAGGTAGTAATTTCGACCTTGTAGGATATGTTGATGCAGATTATGCAGGTTTCTTGGTTGACAGGAAAAGTACCTCAGGCATGGCTCGCTTTTTGGGTCTTGCCTTGTGTCTTGGGCCACCAAGAAATAAAACTCAGTAGCCTTGTCTACTACTGAGGCTGAATATGTGGCTGCAGCCTCATGTTGTGCTCAATTGCTATGGATCAAGAAACAAATCATGGATTTTGGTATAGAGGTTGGATGCATTCCTATTTTCTATGACATCACTAGTACAATTAGTATGACGAAGAACCCGGTTCATCATAAGAGAACCAAGCACATAGATGTCAGACACCACTTCCTAAGAGATAACTATGAAAAAGGAATGATCTCAATCGAATTATGTGCTACTGACAAACAAATTGCTGATATCTTCACTAAGGCAATAAGTAGGGAAGATTTTGAGAGAAACAAGATAGAATTAGGGATGATTAAGATCACATAATTGAAAAACAAAAAGGAAACTTTTTTGGCTAGAAACACAAAAATAGGTAGCTAACAAGACTAATCATTTCTCAGTATCATGACTTTACTGCCATACTCTTTTTCCATGTATTAACATGATTCCCTGGCTACTAATGATGTTTTTCTATCTTTGTAAATAGAGGCAAATTAAAGACTATAACACGATGAACCTGGTTCATCTGACTGATAAGGTACGTGCTCATCACCATACACTTATTGAAATAATTATAGTCATACATAAGCAGGACGCTATCTATTTGGTTCATTTCAAATTCTCAGTACTTATCCCAAATGAACAAGTTTCAAAGAGTCCCATCGATTAATTAGCCTAGATTTAGGGAGTTATAACCGTCTAAATCACTGACACTCTTGTAGCGATTAGACTCCCACTTAACCAAGAAGTATACCCGTTGCATAATTAATAACCACATCTTTAAAAGTCCATCATTACCTCCCCTCTTCAAAAGCATAACTGTCGAACCAAGTTCATCATTCCTCTCATACCAAAGCGATCAACATTATTCTCTCCCCAAATCTTCATAACTATATCTTATACACCACCCCCTGCTTCATCTTCATCAACCACCCCTGATTACGAGGAAGGTCTTGACGACACTAGTTCAAATTATCCATCGATACACAGCTCACATTCTCCAACCAGGTCTTCAACCTCCCAACCCCCCAAAATTCTCCAGTTCCTGAATCTATCCCTGAACCCACTCCTTCACCCAAATCAGTCCCAGCCATTACACCTAGCCCTACTCCAGCCCCCAGAAAACATAGAGTAAAGATGTTGGCCAGGAAAATAGTTACATCTGGTTCTCATGCCAGAAAATTGAATGAGATACTTCAAGCCAGCAAGGTCCAAGACTCTAAATCTTCCAGCGAGTCTTTCAAATCTGCAAATGAGGATGAAGCATCGGGTTCATCTGACATTGAAAAGGGAAATCTTGAAGTTGGGTCTGCAACTGAAATTGATAAAAATAGGTTTATCTTGATTGGGTTGATAGTGGATGTAGAGGTACCGGATAGGCGAAGAAAAATTGGGAAAAACATAAACATTGAGAGAGAGGGAGAAGGCAGTTCAGAAAGGGGATCTTGGAAGGAAGGTGACACTCTATCTATTGGTGGCCTCGCTCCTGTGATTGTTGAGGAAAGAGTCAAAGTTTCAGAGGGAAGCAATTCTAGGGAAACAACAGCAGGTCTGGAAAGTCTACAACAAGCAGTAGATGAACCTGGTTCATCTATTGAGGAAATATTGGCTGATTTGATGAAAATGTTGGGTGAGTCCTACAATCCCAAAAAGAAGAGAACTCCAAAATCCAAGAAAGCTAATACCTTGTTTCCAACCAAGAGGAGGAAAGCTTCATCATCTACTGATGCTCCTGCCCCAAAGAGTCGTGTTACTAGAAGCACAGTTAGGCAAGGAGAAAAAGAATTGGAAAAAGCTCTGAGAAAAAGCAAGAAGAAGAAGTCTGCCAAGGGAAAGGCAAAAGTTGGAGAGCCTATTGAGGCAGTTCATGTTGATGATGATGAGATGGACCTGGTCCATTAGAAGGAGCAACCAGCACCAGTTGAGGGTGAGACACCAAAACCCAAGAAAGTTAAGGCTTCTTCCAAGAAGTCATCATCTGTGTCTGCCACACCCTCAACAGTTGCAAAGAGGACCAGGTCTGCGTCAAAGAAAGTAAAGATTGTTGATGATGAGGAATGGAGTGGAGAAGAAGAGGAAGTTTCTGGTGAGGAGACTAAAAAACTCACAATGTTTGGTAAGCGTACTATCTTGAAGGGGAAGCTGTTTAGAAACCTTAAGGAGTCAGGGATGATTTTCCTGTTGGATACCTTGGATATGCAAGGGTGGAAGGACATGGTTCTTCGCCTTGAGGGAAGGCTGGCTAGGAATGAGTTGGTTGAATTTATGTCCAACGCAGTTGTCAAAGATGGCAGAGTATCCTCCAAGGTTCAAGGGTATGGGATTTCGTTTGATGCAAAGGAGTTGGGGAAGATACTGCATATCCCTTCTAAGGGTTATGATGATTACACAAGACAAAGGTGTCCTAATCTGGATGATTTGCCCTCAGTTCTTCAAATCACAAGGTCCTTCTGTGAGAATGAGCAAGAACTGGAGCCCAGGGAAGTGTTTAAGAGTGAGATGAGGCCTCAGCACAAACTGTTCTTCGAGTTTGTGATAAAATTTCGGCTGCCTAGGCAAGAGTGAAGGCACATTTCCAGCTACATGGATCTCACACTCATGGAGTGCTTGTATAGGGGTAAATAGATCAATTGTCCTGCCTTCATCATCCATCTCTTGGACAGGGTTGTGAATGGAGCCAAGGCACATGCTATACCTTATGGGTTTATCCTGACTGATGTGCTTGCTCACTTCAAGGTTCCAGTGAAGAATGCTGAAATGACAACTGCTAAGGACTACTTTGGGAAGAATATGCGGATGACCTATGACTACACTAATAATATTCCTGAGGATGAACCTGGTTCATCTATGAAACTGCCTGTTAATAGCAAAGTCAGGACACTTGTACAGGACGGTAAGATCAAGGATGCGGAGATCCTTCATTTGAAATCTCACCTTATTGAGGTTGAAGCTGAGCGGGATGCTCTGAAAGCTGAATTAGCCAAAGAAAAGGAGAAGAATGAGGGTGTTCTTCATCAAATGCTCTCTCCTCTTCAAGCCAAGACCACAACCTCCTCTGCCCCTTCCCAGCCTTAGGAGTCCAGTGCCTCCAAAAAACCCCTCTATGACCCAGTTTGGGATTGTTCTGCTTTTTGTTTTCTGTTTTGCTCATGGTTGCAACTGTTCTTAATTCTTTTTTGTGTATGGTGCCTGATCTGCTGTCTAATCAATGAATTTTGTTGTTTGGTTATTGATTTTGTCTCAGTTTCTTAAATAGCTTACATTTGATTGGTTTCCTTTGATGATTCATTCATGATTTGCATCTGCAGTTGCCTCAATGGACATGAGTAATTGTTTATACTTCTGGTAAGTTTATCATTTTGTAACTTTTCGATGATGCTAAAAGGGGGAAGATATGTGCTTTCAAAATTTCAATGTTTTTTGTGATATTTATAACCTAATGAACCTGGTCTCTCTATGATGAATGCTTAAATCTATAGAAAGTGTCTATGTTGGATTGAAGTATGTACAGGTTTAAGCACAAAGTTTGTCATCATCAAAAAGGGGGAATTTGTTGAATCAAGTAAGTGCATGGTTTTGAAGATTGACAAATGCCAACCCAATTGAACCAGGTCCATCAGGGCAAACATAGCCAAACAGACTCATTGGCACGAGAAGCGTCCATGCACAGGAGATAAACATTATATGTGAACTAAGAGGTTATCTCCTAAGCGAAAAGGTTGCAAATTGATAAGAAGATGGAGTTCGATTTCAGGTAGAACAGAATCGAGATCAAGGAAGTTGAGATAAACTCAAACTCTTCCACCAAGGAAGAGTTGTATTAGAACTGAACAACAATGTCTCAACTACTGACTCTATTAAATGTTGAAGCATTCCTGCTAAAGCAATAACGCACAAACACAGAAGTGAAACAAGAACTGAAAGTAAAATTATCAAAGCAATTTGGCAAGCAGAATCCTTGTATGACACAAAAGCTACTTGAACCAGCTAGAAGAACTAGTTCCATCTATTGTCTTTTAGTCTAGTTTATTCATAGTAGGTGATAACATATTGTATCTTTCAGCTTTATCTAGAAGCATTTGCAATAGGTACACACTGTTCAAGTTAGATTTAACTTGACGTTTGTCGCAAATAGCTAGAGGCTAGTTTGCCACAAAGGGATTAGAGTTAGTCCTTAGGTTTACAAAAGAGTTTATTTTGTAAACACTGTTTGGCTTGTTGATATGGTGAAGAGTTTGGGAAAATCCTATTGGGAAGTAGGTCGTGGTTTTTTCACCTTTGAGCCAGGTGTTTTCCACGTAAAAATTGTTGTGTTCTTTAAATTCTGCAATTACTTTTCCACAAACTGTAGAAGTTGGAACACCAAGAAGAACCAGGTTCTTCTATGGAGACTGCACTCGAAAATTGGACACCACACAAATCACCCTCTTTTGTGTGGTATTGACGTATAGAACATCACATAACAAACTCATAAAAGTATTATTCGGCATCGGTCGTACCTAGATTCAATGCTCAACGAGCACCCAGGCCCTCGAACCTCTTATTCCATCTTCGAATACGAGCTCGACATCTTCTGAACTTCTACCCTCAAGGCAATATCTCGAGCCTGCTAAACCGGGCTTCCCGATTTCGACCGTATACAGATAGTCCCCGCGTTTCTTAGAATGAAATGACAAGAAACCTTTTGAATATTTTAGTTTCCGAAGTCCTCAATGGTGACATCATTCCCATGACACAAATTTTGAAATGACCGAAGCGTACCATTGGTTCTATTCCCCAAATCATTAAATGCATGTCAGAGCTTGTCGGCCATCAGTGTCAATGATAGTTGCTGAGTTTCTCTATATATACCCGTTTACATTTCTCACTAAGAACTTTTCGCTCTTATTTGCAACACCTCTTTTCTTTTCTAACTTCCCTTTGGCCACCAGCTCCTCCACCGTATCAACCTTAAAACCTCCACGGCTTACCATCTTGTTCTAAAAATCAATGGCAAAAACTTCCAAATTTGTTCCTCAGAAATAATGAACCTCCTATTTTTCCTCTCGTCTGATCGGTGGTAAGAGTCGATGCTCCATGAGATTGTACCGAGCACCTGTTCCTTAAAAAAGGATTTTACGGTCGAGAACCCTCCCTGGTCCCTGGCCGTCGGGAGCATGCTTCGATGTATATAAGCTCGATTACGAAAAATCACCTCGAAGCCGTGAGAAGAGAGTGTGGTTGGGAAGACAATGTCGTGTTGTAGATACCTTCTTGCGAAGAGGACATTACCACCTACGTAGAGGGGTTCCTAAGTGTGTACACTTACCCCTTTACGTTGGGTCCTCTCGATCCGCTCGTGCTTGAATTCTGCAGAAGATATCAAGTTACCCTGGCCAGATCCATTCATCTTTTTTGGAAAATAGTAATAATGATGAGGTTCTTCGCTGAAAAGGTCGGGCTCGACTTCACCCTCAACCATCTCATCCGCATATATCGACCTCAGCTTTTTTGAGGTTTGATCAAAATTCAACGCCGAATGACCAAGTCCTTCGTTGCCAGTAATGACGAAGACAGGGATCGAGGTTGGATGAGCCGGTTCATCCGAGTGAGGACCATCGATGTCATTCCCGAGGAGCACATGTCGTTCCCTGAAAAAATGGAACTTCGAACGTGAGTGGGATTCTTTTCTTTAGTTTTTTCCACAATTTTTACGAAGCTTTGCGTGACATTCTTCTCCTTTTTCGGCAATGGTCTCGTGGATGCCCAATGCGGTTCTTGACCTCGAGGACTGGGTCCGTAAACTAGCCGCTACTTCATCATATGACAAATACAAGTGGCGGGACTTTTCAAAGGGCAAGTGGGAAGCAAGACAACATGGTTCGTGTTTCAGTATTGCCTTTCTTATTAAGAATGCCCCTCTTTCTGTAACTTAACTTTTCTATGGTACGTATTGGGAAGTTCTCTGAGATGAGGCCACCCCCTCTCGGGGAGAACGTTGAACCTTCGACTTTAAATCCAAAAAAGGATAACAAAAAGAGGTCCTCGAAGAACGAGGACTCCCAAAACAAAGCAGAGCCTTCCCGGAGGCGCAAGAAGAGCGTCGTCATCAACGTGGATATTGACTCAGTCCACCAGTTATGGACGATGAAGATGGAAAGGTGGAGGGTTCGTCTTTGGTGGATCGAACCAAAAAAACTACCCGAGGTTGTCAAGCTTGTTGAGACGGATCCCCTAGCCACGAAGAAGGGACTTCGAAAGAAAAGAAGGATGAAGGCCCTGCATCGCCTGATGTGGTGACTGCTTCCCAAACTTCCGGTAGTACTCCAAAAGGAGCAAGCTTCATAGTTCCTCTGTCTGAACAGAGCGCCTCGAGTGATCTCCCCAAGGTCATGACAGCAAGTCATTCCCCGTTGCTTCCGGCCTACTCCAAGAACGCCATCAAGGATGCTCAGAACCTAAAGACGCCCGAATTAGGCGGAGTCCTGAGTGAAGACAACCCCTTTTAGAGTTGCTTTTCCAGAGTCGACGAAGCTGACCTAGCGTATGCAACCTCAACCTTCGAAGAGGCCCAACATCTTTTCTCAAGTGTAATCCTTGACAGTGTTGCAATTTATTTAATGCCATAATTTCTTATTTTCCTTAACTTATCATTCCTTTATTTTCTATAGGCGTTCAATAAATTTAAGACCAAACTGAGTCATTGAAAATCCGAGCCGCATAAGTCTCTGAACAAAGAAAAAACACTTAGGCTTCTCTGTGACAAGAAGGAGGAAGAACTGAATCACCTTCAGTCGGAATTGACCAAAGCTCATGAATACGAGGATGAGCTGGAGAAGCAGGTAACCTCTGTTCTGAAAGAATACGAACTTCCTCTCCCATCTTCGGAGGCTAACACTTCAATGTCTCAGCTGCAGAAAAAGGTGGAGATGCTGGAGCGCCTTCATGGTGAGGTCGATCAAGTCAACTCCGAGTGTAATAAATGGAAAGAAAAGATGGACACCTTGGCGGCGGCGAAATAAAATGCACTGGAAAAAGTATCTACCCTCGAGATCCAACTTCGGAATGCCCAAGAGAGCAGTTCGGTCCAGGCTGGCAGAATAGTTGAGCTCGAGGCTGGTCTCGCAAAGGCCGATGTCAAAACTGTGAAAGTTCGGGCCGCAGCCAAAGAGATACAAATCAAGGCTGACAGGACAATTGCCATCTATTTGAAGGATGTCGACGATGCTCAGATGGAGTTGAGGGGGTCTGCCGATCGAGAGAAAAGGAGCAACGACTATGTCAGGTGTCGATCTCAGAGGGAGACTCACGAAGAGGTCCACGCCAAGGGATTAGATCTCTCTGAAGAGATAAAGCAAGCTAAAGTAGATGAGGCTTATGCCAAATTTTTCCTTACTTCCGATGATGATGATGATGACGTCGAAGATGGCCAGGGTGGTTCCAGAGATGAAGAGGAGGAGATTGAAGAAGAGGCTACTCCCGGGAAAGAGCCGGTCCCGAGGGAGTAACAGGTCCGGGGAAAGTCATTGGCCCAGTGGGAATTCCCCCCTGGCATAGATTAAAAAAATTTATCTTTTTGTAATCTTCTTTTCTTTTTGTAAAACTCCTTTGTAATACCTTTTGTATATATGAAAATAAAGGAGTTTCCTTGTTTTTCTTAGCCTTCAATTTCCTTCAAAGTTTGCTCGATTTTTTATGCTATAACTTTTGATAATTGAATGAGCATCGGCTCAAATTCGAGCTAAGGTAAGCCCTTAAGTTTACTGACAGAATACCTCTTAGGGTTTTATCATCGGGCTAAGCTTTAAGTCAGTTTGACGCTAGCTCGAGGTGATGAGACTTTTGAGTCCTAGCTAAGTGAGAGTAAGGCCTTGAGCTATGTGTGCTTTGCCCTTTATTCTC
Source organism: Nicotiana knightiana (assembly GCA_005239525.1). Lineage (NCBI taxonomy): Eukaryota > Viridiplantae > Streptophyta > Magnoliopsida > Solanales > Solanaceae > Nicotiana > Nicotiana knightiana. Next base: position 25,083 of record ML434023.1, on the reverse strand, counting down.
TTAAATATTGGCCCTTAGGCTCTTCTATTTTGGCCCTTAGGCCCCTTTTAGGTTGGCCTTCAGACCCTTTTAGGTTGGCCCTTAGGCTCTTTAGGTAGGGCCAATTCGACCTTTAAAGTGGCTATAATTTTTCCCTCTTTTCGGCTAAAACACTTAGTGAAAATTTTGGTATGCCTTAGCATGTGTTTTTTGTATTCAAACTTTTTGGATTTTTTGAAGGTTTGATCAATTGGAACCTCGTTTGTAATTCGTTGTGTAACAATAATTAATACCTCTTGAGGTTTTTTCGAAGGCTGATATTATCGAAGCCTCTGAATTATTCGAGGGTTGGTTTTACCGAAGCCCTTTAGCATTTACTTTTTCCGAGGGTAGCCTGATTTAACCGATTTTTCAAAGTGTTTGAAGGCCTTTAGTTGTATGGCGGAAGTCGGACATCTCCGAGCCGCATTATTTTGGTCGTAGCCTTTTCATATGACCGTGGTCTTTTATATGGTCGTAGCTCTTTATATGGCCGTAGCCTTTAGCCCCCGAGTATGGTGGCCTTGGCCTTTGTATCAAGGGGATGCCTCTTTGAGGTCTTATGAATTCGAATATGCCTCCTTGAGGTCTTATGAGTTCGAGTTTTTTGATGACTCAATGTGTTGAATGTTAATGACAGTCCTCAAATATTCGAACTGCATTTGTGTTATGGCCCTTGAGCCGTTTCTCATAGAATTATAAGTGTAAAACTCATATAATAGTAGATTTCTTTGAAACACAAAGTGTTTTCATATGGAAAAAATGCTTCTTTGAATAATTGATACATGCCTACATGTTTTTCCGTTGGGGCCTCGATTATTATATATGGACACGGTTCATTTGACCGTTTGGCCCATTGCAAAGTTGTCCTATCGAGGCCTTCATTGGCCTGAATTGTTTTCTTCGAAAATACAACCTCCGAGGGTGATGCCCCCCAGTATTCGAGGTTGATTGAAAAGAAGCCTTGAATACTTTGTTGAATTCCCCTTAGGTAGCATATAAATGTTGCCTCGTTAAAAACCTTTCCGGAAAAACCCATTTGGGATAAAACCCGATCTAAGGAAAAAAGAGTGCAATGCATGCTTTAATAACCAAGGTCTTCGAGTTGAAGGATGCTTCGATATCTCCAATCGAACATCTGCGAGGAGTTAATCTTAAACATAAATGGAAAAAAGGGGAAGGTCATACCTTAGCAATAATATCGATTGAGCAGTGATATGTTCCAATTGTTTGGTAGTTTCTCTCCTTCCATTGTGTGAGTTTGTAGGATCCTTTCCCTACGACTCAGAGGAATCGGTATGGTCCTTCTCAATTGGGGCCTAGTTCCCTTCGTTTGGGTCTCGAGTATTGAGGGTGAATTTCCTTAGAACTAAGTCCCCGACTCCGAAATGATGATGGTTTGCCTTTCTGTTGTAATACCTCTCGATTCTTTGCTTTTGCGCGGCCATTCGAACTAGTGCGGCTTCACACTTTTCATCTAATAGTTCGAGACAAGTGTTCATAGCCTTGTGGTTCGAATCCTCGGTAGTATGCTGAAACCTGACGCTAGGTTCCCCGACCTCGACCTGAATCAACGCTTCGGACACATACACCAAAGAAAACGAGGTTTTCCCCATGCTCGACTTTGACGTTGTTCGATATGCCCATAGCACCTTCGGCAATACTTCTCTCCATTTCCCTTTAGCATCATTCAACCTCCTCTTCAAGTTTTGAATGATAGTTTTGTTTGTGGACTCGTCCTGGCCGTTTGCGCTTGGATTATAGGGCGTAGATAGAATCCTTTTGATTTTATGGTTCTCGAAGAATTTTGTCACTTTACTACTGATGAACTGCTTTCCATTCTCGACTTCTTTTGTCAATGACTTCTTTTTCTCTTATTTTTGAGAAGGCATGCGCTTCCACCCATTTCGAAAAGTAGTCAGTCATAAACAAAATAAATTTAGCTTTACCTTACGCCGTTGGTAGGGTCCGACGATGTCCATCCCCCATTTCATGAACGGCCACGGGGATAGGGCCGAATGGAGTTGTTCACCAGGCTAATGGATCATTGGTGCGAACCTTTGACATTTATCACACCTTCAAACGAACTCCTTAGTATCTTTTTCCATGCTATCCCAGTAATACCTTGTCGCGCCCCCCTTTTTCCTCTCCTTTTGGATTAGTCAGAGTTTTTGACATTATTGGGAAAACTCATTTCCTTTTGGAAAAAGGATATAATGAGTTTGAAGAGTCGCCACCTAACGAATTAAGGCGCGTTAGGGCACCTACTACGGGTAATTTATAACACTAATTGTACAACCAGAGATTGGATAAGGACTTGAAATTACTTCAAGGGGAAGGTGTTAGGCACCCCTCAAATTCCACATTTGTGGGTCCCCGCCAAACCTATTTTTTGTGAATTATTCAAGTAGCAAGTATATAGTCTAAGCACACATATGTAAACAAATAAAGGTCTTAACAGATTAATAGTCCAAGCACACATATGTAAAGGATAAGGGAGGTCCTAAGTTGTTTATCCTATAGGATCATATCTGTGCAATACCCAGTAATCACTCCTCAATGAGGGGCTACATGTTGCATTAGTGCGCAGGTCATCATATCCTTTTTCTACCCATTATTCCCCCTTAGAGGTTTATTAAGCGAGTTTTGTTTAACGAGCTCTAAGCGTGCTATTACCCGTCCCTTCCTTGTAGTCCTGGAGGAGTTTAGGACCTCTAAGTCTGGGCAGTTCTAGACAACCCCCTAAGGTGCTAAAAGGGAAAATTCTAGGCGACAGGCAAGAACAAGTAGGACTAGCAGATAAGTGACAAAAGCAGTTTAAAAGCTCAGATTCTCCTCCACGCGTAATGCAAATAAACAGTATGTCTCAAACACAGACAAACGAAGTTTTATTAGAAAAAGGATCCTAAGATAGGATATCTAAGTGACATCAATGCACAGGAATATGCAACACCGTTTCATACAAACTTTAACGACAGGGCCCTAATCAGTTTACATACTGATTTTAAACATGTTAGCCTTTAAGCAGTAAACACAATCAAAGCAGTTCCCAATTTCATAGAAATTAATTACCTAAGGCTTGCCTAGGCGTGGGACTGTATGCGATCACAATTACAGGAGGTGTTTAACAGTTTAGAAGTTGTTTTAACCTACAACATGCTGCTCTAGGTGACGAAGACTTAAAAAGGGAATTTGTACCAGTTCTATTTAGAAACATGACAATTATGTGTGAGACTGTTTTATACCTTTTCATGGATCGGTTGGTTAAACAAGGCGTATTCAAACAAATGCAAACAGAATCCTAGAGCATGGTATCTAAATGCACACAAGAATGATAGAATTCTTAAGGCATAATTTCTAAATACATACAAGAGTAACAGAATTATTAAGGCATAATTTCTAAATGCATACAAGAGTGACAGAATTCTTAAGTCATAATTTCTAAATGCATACAAGAGTAACAGTTTTATGTCAAGATTATTTATTGTCCTAAGAGCAGGATCTCTAAGTGATAGACTGGTACAACGTTAAATCATATGCTAGTGACATATAATATGTTGAAACAGTAAATGTGCAGTCTTAGGAGCAGGATATCTAATGAAATGTTTAACATGATTTGGATGAACACGTTGGTCCTAGTACATGGAGTCTAATGCAAATACATAGAATGTAAATCCTAAAGCATGCTTTCTATCCAATAATATCAACAGTATCATACAGCTACCCCCCCCCCCCCCCATATTTTCACTAGCCATCCCCAATATCTGTTTAGGCCAATAGCTGAATGAATTACATAAATAAAAAGAGGACAAGTTAAACTATAGAGAGCCTGAAGAAGGCCCAAATGTATCCTGGGAATACCAAGCCTCCCATAACCTCAAATGCCAAAAGTTTCGTAACCATTTTCATGTCTGCGTGCGTCAAAGTTCCCTAAGGACCTCAAGGATCCCGAGCAGTGCTCACACCCAAACTTTCATAACAAGAACTAAATAAGTGTAGTGTAGAAGGGCCAGCCCCAGTGTGTTAGAGTTCAGAGGGAACTCAAAAGGATCCCAAGGCAGTATACACACTGGAGGAGCAGAACCTAGAGACTTAAGAGTAGAGTGAGAATGTTTGACATAGTTTTGAAAAAGGGTTTTGACAAGAGAAACAGAATTGAATTGATTCAAGAAGTGAAGGAGTTTTGAAAATAGACTGATTAGTAATAAAATAGTTTGAACAAAAAATAGTGTAATCTTTTGAAAAATCTGCAAGCAACAGATCAACTACAGAGCAAAAAAGTTCAACATCACTTAACAATAGAACTCACACAGGGATATTGGGAATTGGGGACACACATAGTGAAACACATAAGCTTTTAAAAGTTTATGGGATTAAGGGGTTAGTCATATAACCAATGATACAGACATAGGGCATAGATCACAAAACAAACAGGTGGGGAATATAGTATTTTGGACAATAAGTATAGAACCAGAACTACTTAGAGGCATTAGATTACTTAGCAAGCAGGTTAACACTAGAATCTAAATAAGCAGATAGGCAAAACAATCAAACATGGTGACATACATGAGCAAAGTCAAATTGAAGCAGGCTAGAGAAAGCAATAGGAAAGTCCTTAAACATGTTAATCAAGTTGGACAAGACAGAACGCATGCATGCTAAGTGAAACAGTGATTTAGGCATGCTAGTTACATATTGAACAGCCAAATAATAAATAGGAACAGGACTGGAAATCAGTGAACTAAAGCAGTAATAGAACACATAGAGTTTTGAACCTGAAATTGAATCAGAACATACTAGTTAAGGATAGCAGACACAGAATATAGAGCAAGTGTAGTGCAATAACTAGCCTTGGCTTACAGCCAGCTAGTTCAGTAAGAGTAGCAAGTAACAAGAAAGAGCATAAAGCTTTTAAGTGTAAGAGATAATTGTTGAACTAGTGTTCATGTCTGTGTTGTGAGAATAGAGAAGAATATATATAGAAGTTGAGAGCTAGATAAATTAAGGTAAAGGATCAATTATGTAGCAATTAAGGGAAATTACAGATTCAATCATGCATAAAATCAGTAAGGTCTTCCTCTAATTAAGAGGTAACCAGTTAACAGTAAAGAGCAGGGAAGATAATTAAGGAAAGAAATCAAGTAAAACCTATGTAAAGAGTAGATAATTAAGGGTAAATATACAAAAGCTTAATTAAGGAAACAAGTAGTAAGAATCAGTAAATATCACAGTTAGTTACAAATAAGGCAAGAAATAATTAAAATTTATGAAAATAGGGAAATAATTGGAAATCAGCATATAGGTATTATCATAGCAAATTAGTGAATTAAGGACTCAAAATAATATCAATTTTAGGGAAAATAATATAGGTGTTCCATGAATAACATACAAGTCAAGTATAAACAAAAAAGGATCGGATCTGAAACCCTAATAGAGACATACTATGGTAAAATCATCAGGTATTCAAATTAGACGAAGCAGAAGCCATGTGAATCGAAGCACAGAACGACATCAGGTAGCAAACAAAACGGATAAACTCAGAATTCAAACAAAGTGTCAAAGAAAAATGGGGTTTTTAGCATATTTATTTAGGGTTATGAAAAACTTAAAAAATCATTCGAACACACATAAGAATCAGAGATTAAGCACTTAAAATCAGAAAACGTTTTTGAAGAAGAGGATTTTCAGGAAACCCTAGTTTAGGAAATGAAAAGCCATTTGAAAATCGGAAGATTTTCATAAGAAAACATATGAAATAAGCTTAACACATCTTAGATCTGTACAGATCTGAGAAGCTTAAGAGATGAAATTAGGGTTTTGAGAAAATAGCATAGAGATGAAGATATCGGCTTAGAAACTCATAGGTTTAAAGCAAAATAGAAATATTTTACTCAAAATCGAGCACTAACGGCCTGAAACAGGTAAGACAGAACCAAAGTCGTGAGTGGACTGGCCCTGGTCCCTTAAGGACCTTAGAGACAGCAAAACCCAGCGTAAGAGAGACCCTAGGAGGTCTGAGAGTGGTGAGAAACCACCATGGTCGACAGATAAGTGACGGCGAAGGAGAGTTAGGGTTAGGTTAGAGAGCATTTTGGGGAGAAGGGAAATGAGTGACAAAGGAGTGAGGAGAGAAATGAGGGGTTTGGGAGGGGGTAGTTTTAGGTTAATTAAGGGAAGGAGGGATCTTGACCGTTGATCAGAAATGATCAACGGCCAGGATTTGTTAAGGTGTTGGGTCGGGTTAGGTAAGGTTTTGGGCCTGGGTCATTGGACCGGTTTATAAGGTATTTTGGGATAGTTAATTTAGGCTATACTTGAAATAGAATAGGTCCATTTGTTAAATACCAAAGATAAATTAATTAAAATAATTCATAAAATAGTTACTAATTATAAAAAATGAATTTCATGCATAGACATATTTTAAAAAATTATTATTTAGTATTTAAAGTACAAAAGACTAATTTCTGGTAAAAATAGCACAGAATTATATGCATAGGCTATAATTGCAAAGTTATTGCAATTATAGCCAAAAGGTGCCAATTTGGCTATTTATGGAATAATTTGGACTTAATAGGACCATAAATAATGAATCAAATCAAGAAATGTCTTTGAAATGGTCTGTGATGCAATTTTGTAATTATTTATTAGAATAAAAATACTGGACAAGTTAATAAAAATGTACAAAAGTTTTGAAAAAATACCAATATACTAATGTATGATTTTGAAGGTATATATGAAATTTTGAAATTATTTTAGGAAAAATTGGGTATCAACATACCCTGCTCTAATAACCTTGCGAATCGAAGATTCGGCATCAGAGTGGTTCCCACGGGTGCGTTCGTGGATTTCTCGTAGTACATAATCACTGTCCCCCGGTCCCAAGCACACTACCAGTGGTCCGTCGAAGGTTTTTCTATATAATGTTCCATTTTCATCAAGTGAGAACCGAGCTGCTTTGGCTCGTAAGGCTCTCGATTCTTTTGGGTCCGAGGGGATCTTCCCCTGCTTCAAGTATTTGACGTACTTATTCCTCTAATCCAACGTCAAACTTGTTGAATTAATTTCCGCATGGCCTTCTTCGACCATCGGCCTCGATAATTGGACGACATTCCCCGGGACAATATCATCTTATTCAACCGACGACCCCAAATTTGCAAGTGCATCAGCCTCGATGTTCCTTTCTCGAGGTACATGGTCCAGTTTCCATTCCTTAAAACGATGCAATGCCACTTGAAGTTTGTCTAAGTACCGTTGCATTCTATCTTCTCTAACCTCAAAGCTTCCATTGACTTAGTTTACTACCAAAAGGGAGTCACACTTGGCCTCAATGACTTCTGCTCCGAGGCCCTTGGCCAGTTCGACACCTGCAATCATGGCCTCATACTCGGCCTCATTGTTAATTAATTTAGAAGTTTTGATAGATTGTCGTATGATATTGCCTGTAGGTGGTTTTAAAACAATACCGAGCTCGGACCCTTTCACTTTTGAGGCACCGTCCGTGAAGAGGGTCCATACCCCCGAGGATGTACCCGTTTTTAGCTAGAGTTCCTTTTCTACTTCAGGTACGAGGGTAGGCGTAAAGTTATCCACGAAGTCTGCCAAAATTTGGGACTTCATAGTCGTTCGGGGTTGATATTCGATATCATACCCTCCAAGTTCGATGACCCACTTGGCCAATCAGCCTGATAATTCGGGCGTATGCAAGATATTTCAAAGTGGGTATGTAGTCAATACACATATAGGGTGGCATTGAAAATATGGTTTTAATTTCCTTGATGCGCTTATTAGTGCAAGTTCTAACTTTTCTAAATGCGGGTACCTGGTTTTAGAATCTCCTAGGGTCCGACTTACATAATAAACAGGAAATTGCGTACCTCTCGAACCAGCACTCCACTTACCGCTACCTCAGATACGGCTAAATACAAGTAGAGTTTTTCATCCTCCTTCGGAGTATGAAGCAAGGGTGGGCTCGAGAGATACCGTTTTAATTCTGCTAAGGCTCGTTGACACTCCGGAGTCCACGCGAAGTCTTTCTTCTTCTTGAGTAGGGAAAAGAAATGATGATTCCGATCTGATGATCCCTAGATAAACCAGGCTAGGGCAGTTATCCCTCCGGTTAACCGTTGTACGGCTTTTACATTGTTTCCGACGGTGATTTCCTCGATCGCGTTGATTTTGTCGGGGCTTATCTCGATCCCCCTGTTCGACACCATGGAACCTAAGAACTTGTCCGAGCCAACTCCAAAAGCGCATTTCTCAGGGTTGAGCTTCATGTTGTATTTTCTTAAGATCTCGAACGTTGCCTGCAAATGAGTCAAATGGTCCTCTGCGTGCAGGGACTTAACTAGCATGCCGTCAGTATAAACTTCCATAGATTTGCCTATCTGATGTTCGAACATTTTACTAACTAGGCATTGGTATGTCGCCCCTGCAATTTTTAGCCCGAAAGGGCATTACGTTATAGCAATATGTACCATACTTCGTGATAAATGAAGTATTTTCCTGGTCCTCCAGGTTTATTCGAATTTGATTGTACCCGGAATAGGCATCGATAAAAGTAAGGATCTCGTGGCCGGCTGTAGCATCGATGAAACGATCGATGTTTGGCAATGGGAAAGAGTCTTTAGGGCATGCCTTGTTCAACTCTTTATAGTCTACACACATTCTAAGTTTGTTTCCCTTTTTAGGGACTACTACTACATTAGCTAATCACTCGGGATATTTTACTTCCCTAATAGTCCCTATCTTAAGAAGTTTAGTGTGACGACTCGGCCGGTCGTCTTAAGAATTAATGACACAAGTCAATATTAATTGTTTTCCCCAAGTCTATTTCTGCTAAATTGAATTGCCGGGACGTTCAGTTTTGAGTTTCGGAGAGTTTTGGGACATTTAGTCCCTAAATGAGAGCTTAAGTGTTGGAAAGTTGCCCGTAATCAGAGCAGTGTGAAGACAGCTCATAATGGAAATCCGATGTTTCCCTTAGCTCTGTTAGGTGATTTCGGGGTTGGGAGCGTGTTCGGAATGTATTTTGGAAGACCGTAGCTCATTTAGGCTTGAAATGCCAAAGTTTGAATTTTTGGAGTTTCCAGTCCAATAGTGAATTTTTGATCCGAGGGTCGGAATGGAATTGGGGAAGTTGCAGTAGTTCCGTCACATCATTTGGGATGTGTGTGCAAAATTTGAGGTCATTCGGATAAGTTTAGACGTGTTTCGGCGTCGGATGTGAATTCTAGAATTTTTCCTAAGTTTCTGGGCTTGAACTTATGCATAATCGATGTTTTTGATGTTATGAGACATGTTTTTAAGACTCGACCTAGTTCAAATAAGGTGTTAAGGTTGGTTGGTGGTTTTGGTTGAGGTCCCGGGGGCCTCGGGGTTGTTTCGGATGCTTAACGGGTGAAATTTGGAATTTTGTTGCTGCTGAACCATGCCTCTTCTGGTGTCTTCGCACCTGCGAAGGTTTTTCCACAGGTGCAGACTCGCAGGAGCGTGGGGTTGATCGCAGGTGCGATAGAGGGGAGATTTGACCAGTGGTCGCAGATGCGACCTGGGTTACATAGGCGCGGGACCGCAGGCGCGACCAAACGACCGCAGGTGCGGCCCCAGTGTAACTTAAGTGATTTTCGCACCTGCGATGCTTTTTCCGTAGATTCGGTACCGCAGGTGCGCTACCGCAGGTGCGGTGATTGAGACCGCAGGTGCGAATCCCCTGTGTGGTTTATTCCAAAAATTCGAGAGTTCATCTCATTATTCTAAAAACCGGGTAAGGGCTCAAGAAGTGGCAATTTTCTGTGTGTTTTGATGAGAAGGATCACAGGTAACATTTTCTAATCCTAATTCATATGTTAGACCATTAATTCCCGTTGTTTTCTTTAGTTTAATTATCAAAAATGGGGGGGGCCATAGGGAAGTGATGTGATTTTTCCCAACCCGAAATTCTGAAAAATTTATGGGGTTTTAGCATCGATTTCGATTGTTTCTGGTTGAATGAGCCCGTGAGTGTATGGGTGTCCGGAAAATATAACTCTTACCCGATTCCGAGACATGGGCCCGAGGGACGTTTTGGTCATTTTACATAATTTCGCGTCTTAGCTTAAATTAAACAGTGAAAAATCAGTTGCATGAGATGTTATTTACGATATGTAATTGGATTGTATAGATTTTGGCCATTTGGAGTCGGATACTCGTGGCAACCGTGTGGTTTCAAGTTGATTTTGAGCCGGTTCGAGGTAAGTGGCTTGTCTAACCTTGTGTGGGGGACCTTTCCCCTTAGGATGTGATATTTGGTACTTGAATGCCTCGTACGTGAGGTGACGAGCACGTACTTGTGCTAATTGTTGAAAATCCGATTTTTCTTTAAATATTTATACTGAGTTTCTTTCTTACCTGATTTATTCTATTTGCAATTATAGTCTATGTTATCTTAGAAAAGCATGCCTAGTTTCCCTAAATATCCTATTTACTTAAGTTGCTTTAATTATACTACGTGAAGCATGTTAGGCTAGAACTACTTGTTGCCTTGTATTTTTGCACTCTATTTCTGAATATCTTCTTGTTGTGGCTGCGTATTTACTTTGGGACTACGGGACGGTATCCTGGGAGATCCCCCTGCATATATACATATGATAGACTACGGGACGGTATCCCGGGAGATCCTTCGGATATACATATGATGGACTACGGGACGGTATCCCGGGAGATCCACTAGTCAGTCGAGAAAAGGACTACAGGACGGTATCCTGGGAGATCCACGTCGTTACCATTTTTATTGAGTTGTTCATATTCCGTGTTTACTCTGTTCTTGTGTTTGTCATTTCCTTGTTTGACCTGTCTTATTTCACGGTTGTATTCATTATTTATGTCTGTTTTCATACTGTAAATTCCTATTATATTGTTTAACCTCAGTAGGGCCCTAACCTTCCTCGTCACTACCCGACCGAGGTTAGGTTTGGCACTTACTGAGTACCGATGTGGTGTACTCATGTCCTTCCTGCGCATGTTTTTCATGTGCAAATCTAGGTACCTCCACTCAGGCGCACTATCCCCGAGGTTGAGAGATACAACAGAGACTTCGAGGTACATCTGCCGCGTCCGCAGACCAGGAGTCTCTATCTTATTCCAGCTTTTTGTGAAAAGTTTATCCTTCCTTACAGTTGTATAGACATTCTGGAGTTAGAGCAGTGTATTATATTCTGTTAGCCTGTGGTTCCTGTGAGTTTCCGGGTTTTGGGGTGATATTGTAGACCTCCGTAGTGTTTTGGGTTGTATATGCCAAGTGGCATTTATACATAGTCTTTCTTTTAGATTGTTCAGCTTTCTTTTACTTAATTATTTCACAAATTATGTTGTTATTCCGCATTGCTAGGCCTACCTAATTATAGGGACTAGGTGCCGCCACGACATGTTCACGGAGGGCGAACTGGGGTCGTGACAAGTTGGTATCAGAGCTCTAGGTTCATAAAAGTCACGGAACACAGGCCGATTTATTAGAGTCTCGCTGATCGGTACGGAGACGTCTGTACTTATCTACGAGAGGCTATGTAACTATTTAGGAAAAATCTTCACTTCATTTGATTTCCTTGTCGTGCAATATTTCTTTTGACATCAATTCTAAACCTTTGTCTTCTACTCTCTCATAGATGGTGAGGACACGTGCTGCTCGGGAAAATCAAGCACCCACGCCCCCTACCGCAGCCATCAGAGGCGGGGGCCGAGGTAGAGGCTGGGGACGCGCACGTGGTGCAGTGAGAGCACCTGCGTGAGCTGCCGCCGAGGTACCATCAGCAGATCCAGCCGAAGTCCATGCACCTGACACGCCTACAGCTACTACTACTCCATCCCTTCAGGAGACTTTGGCACAATTCCTGAGCATGTTTGGTACATTGATTCAGGCGGGATTGATTCGGGTTGTACCGACTACTTCACAGATCGAGGGAGGGACCCAGACTCCCGCTGCCCCCACTCCAGAGTAGCGAGTTTCCATTGGTCAGGTTCCAGGTGTCATGGCGACACAAAATGTGGTCCCAGTTCGGCGGGTGGTGAGGACCCCTCGCCGAGTAGGGGACATGTGGGTCCAGGAGAGAGAGGACAGACGAGGTCGGGAGGGAGAGTATAGAGGAGTGAGTAGACCTCGTAGATTGGGGAGACCCACTGGCCCTTATTTTGGAGGAAGAGTACGGCATGGTAGAGATTTTGTAGGCCAGCCAGCTCAGCTTGCATCTCAGACTTTACACCGGGTTTCAGGTGTTCAGGGGTCTCGGAGTACCCGCACTGCACAGTTTCCACCCCCACGTCGACCACGAGGTTGATTTGAGTGTGGTGACACCCGCCATATGGTTAGGGACTGCCACAGACTTGGTAGGGGTGCATCTTCTCATACTTTTCAGCCACAGCGTGCTCAGCAAAGTTCTCAGGCTGTGGTTACAGCCCCAGTTGTTACCCCACCTACCCTTGTCGAGGTTGTTGCCTCCAACTCTCTCATCACAGGTATTGTCATAGTTGTTTATAGAGGTGTACCGATTCTATTCGATCTAGGCTCCTCTTATCCTTATGTGCCTTTTATTTTTGCTCCGTATTTGAGTGTACCTCGGGATTTCCTTGAGTTTTCCTGTTTATGTTTCTACTCCTGTGGGAGATTCTCTTGTTGTGGACCGCATTTATCGGTCGTGTTTGGTTACTATTCGTGGTTTTGAGACCAGTGCGGATTTATTGTTACTCAATATGGTGGATTTTGATATTATCTTGGGCATGGACTGGTTGTCGCCCCGTTATGCTATTCTTGATTGTCACGCCAAGACCGTGTAGCTTGCTATGCCAGGTATTCTATGTGTTGAGTGGAGTGGTACTTTATATCACACTCCCAGTAGAGTTATCTCTTTTCTTAGAGCTTAGTGTATGGTTGAGAAGGGGTGTGCCGCGTATTTGGCTTATATGAGAGATGTCAGTGTTGATACCCCTTCTCTTGATTCATTTCCAATGGTACGGGATTATCCCGATGTGTTTCCAGCTGATCCTCCGGGCATGCCGCCCGATAGAGGCATTGAATTTGGCCTTGATTTGTTGTCGGGCACTCAGCCCATTTCCATTCCTCCTCCGTATGGCTCCCCCTAAGTTAAAGGAGTTGAAGGACCAGTTACAAGAATTTCTTGATAAGGGTTTTATTCGACCCAGTGTTTCACCTTGGGGTGCTCCTGTCTTGTTTGTGAAGAAAAATGATGGTTCTATGCGCATGTGTATTGATTATTGTCAGTTGAACAGGGTTACAGTGAAGAACCGTTATCCCTTGCCTCGTATTGATGATTTATTTGACCAGCTTCAGGGCGCACAGGTATTTTCTAAGATTGATTTGCGCTCAGGTTACCATAAGTTGAAGATTCAGGAGCCGGATATCCCGAAGACTGCTTTCAGGACTCGGTATGGCCATTAGGAGTTTCTAGTTATGTCATTCGGGTTGACTAATGCCCCCATAGCATTTATGCATTTGATGCACAGTGTGTTCAGGCCATATCTTGACTCGTTCGTCATTGTTTTCATAGATGATATTCTTGTTTACTCCCGGAGTCGGGAAGATCATGAGCAGCAGTTGAGGACAGTGCTTCAGACCTTGAGAGAAAAGAAGTTGTATGCAAACATCTCAAAATGTGAGTTTTGGTTGAGTGTTTTGGCATTCTTAGGCCACGTGGTATCGAGTGAGGGCATTCGAGTGGATCCAAAGAAGGTAGAGGTCGTGCAGAGTTGGCCCAGGCCGTCCTCAGTTACAGAGATTCGTAGTTTCCTTGGCTTGGCAAGTTACTACCGTCGTTTTGTGGAGGGATTTTCATCGATTGCAGCCCCTATGACTAGATTGACCCAGAAGGGTGCTCCATTTCAGTGGACAGAGGAGTGTGAGGCGAGCTTTCAGAAGCTAAAGACAGCTTTGACTACAGCCCCAATCTTGATATTGCCTATGTCGGGGTCCAATACAGTTTATTGTGATGCCTCGCGAGTTGGCCTNCACATATTCAGGCAGAAGGATCTAAATTTGCGCCAGCGTAGATGGTTAGAGTTGCTAAAGGACTATGACATCACTATATTATACCACCCGGGGAAGGCCAATCTAGTGGCCGACGCCTTGAGTCGTCGGGCGGAGAGTATGTGGAGTTTGGCATACCTTCCTACAGCTGAGAGGCCTCTAGCCTTAGATATTCATTCCTTAGCCAGTCAGTTCGTGAGATTGAATCTTTATGAGCCTTGTCGGGTATTGGCTTGTGTGGTTTCTCGGTCTTCCTTATTCGATCGTATCAGGGAGCGGCAGTATGATGATCCTCATTTACTTGTCCTCAGGGACACTGTCCGGCACGGTGATGCCAGAGATGCGACCATTGGAGATGACGGGGTATTAAGGATGCAGAGTCGGATTTGTGTGCCCAATGTTGATGGTCTTCGGGAGTTGATTTTAGCAGAGGCCCATAGTTCGCGGTATTCCATCCATCCGAGTACTGCGAAGATGTATCAGGATTTGAGGCAACACTATTGGTGGCGAAGAATGAAGAAAGATATAGTAGAGTTTGTAGCCAAGTGTCTCAACTGTCAGCAGGTCCAATGTGAGCATCAGAGACCGGGAGGTTTACTTCAGTAGATTGAGCATCCAGAGTGGAAGTGGGAGCGGATCACCATGGACTTTGTGGTTGGACTTCCTCGGACTTTGAGGAAGCATGATGGTATTTGGGTGATTGTGGATCGGCTGACCAAATCAGCCCATTTCATTCCGGTACTGAACACTTATTCATCGGAGTNTTGGTGGAGTTTGCTTACAACAACAGTTATCAATCCAGCATTCAGATGGCGCCGTATGAGGCTTTATATGGTAGGAGGTGCAGATCTCCGGTGGGTTGGTTCGAGCCGGGTGAGACCAGGCTATTGGGCACAGAGTTGGTTCAGGATGCATGGGAGAAAGTCAAGGTGATTCAGGATAGACTCCGTACAGCCCAGTCCAGACAGAAGAATTACGCAGACCGGAAGGTTCGTGATGTTTCATATATGGTTGGAGAGCAGGTTCTGCTTCGGGTTTCGCCTATGGATGTCGTTATGAGATTTGGAAAAAAAAGGGAAGTTGAGTCCGAGGTTTATTGGCCCTTTTGAGATATTGAGGCGTGTTGGGGAGGATGCGTATGATATTGCCTTACCTCCCAGCTTGGCAGGAGTTCATCCGGTATTTCATGTTTCGATGCTCCGAAGGTATCACGGTGACCTGTCTCATGTCTTGGATTTCAGATCAGTCCAATTGGACAAGGATCTATCATATGTTGAGGAGCCTGTAGCTATATTGGGCAGGCAGGTCAGAAAGCTCAGGTCGAAGAACATTGCTTCAGTAAAGGTTCAGTGGCAGGGTCATCCGGCCGAAGAGGCGACCTGGGAGACCGAGCAGGATATGCGCAGCAGTTACCCTCATCTTTTCACTACTTCAGGTATGTCTTTATACTCGTTCAAGGACGAACGAATTTTTAAGTGTAGGAGGATGTGACGACCCGGCCGGTCGTCTTAAGAATTAACGCCCCGATCCCCTATTAATTGTTTTCCCCAAGTCTATTTCTGCTAAATTGAATTGTTGAGACGTTCGGTTTTGAGTTTCGGAGAGTTTTGGGACATTTAGTCCCTAAATGAGAGCTTAAGTGTTGGAAAGTTGGCCGTAGTAGGATCAGTGTGAAGACGGACTCGGAATGGAAATCCGATGGTTCTGTTAGCTCCGTTATGTGATTTTGGGGNGGAATTTCGGAAGTTGCAGTAGTTCCGTCATATCATTTGGGATGTGTGTGCAAAATTTGAGGTCATTCGGATAAGTTTAGACGTGTTTCGGCGTCGGATGTGAATTCTAGAATTTTTCCAAAATTTCTAGGCTTGAACATATGCATAATCGATGTTTTTGATGTTATGAGACATGTTTTTAAGACTCGGCCTAGTTCAAATAAGGTGTTAAGGTTAGTTGGTGGTTTTGGTTGAGGTCTCGAGGGCCTCGGGGTTGTTTTGGATGCTTAACGGGTGAAAATTTGGAATTTTGCTGCTGCTGAACCAGGCCTCTTCTGGTGTCTTCGCACCTGCGAAGATTTTTCCGCAGGTGCGGACTCCCAGGTGCGTGGGGTTGATCGCAGGTGCGATAGAGGGGAGATTTGACCAGTGGTCGCAGGTGCAACCTAGGTTCCGCAGGCGCGACCAAATAACCGCAGGTGCNGTGCGAGATCCCTGTGTGTTTTATTCCAAAAATCCGAGAGTTTATTTCATAAGTCTAAAAATCGTGTAAGGGCTCAAGAATTGGCGATTTTCTGTGGGTTTTGAAGAGAAGGATCATAGGTAACATTTTCTAATCCTAATTCATTGTTATACCATTAATTCCCGTTGTTTTCTTTAGTTTAATTATCAAAAATGGGGGGGAAACCATAAGGAAGTGATGTGATTTTTCCCAACCCGAAATTCTGAAAAATTTATGGGGGACATCGGATTTCGATTGTTTCTGGTTGAATGAGTCCGTGAGTGTATGGGTGTCCGGAAAATATAACTTTTACCCGATTTTGAGACGTGGGCTCGAGGGGCATTTTTGTCATTTTACATAATTTCGCGTCTTAGCTTAAATTAAACAGTGAAAAATCAGTTGCATGAGATGTTATTGATGATATGTAATTGGATTTTATAGATTTGGGCCATTTGGAGTCAGATACTCGTGGAAAACGTGTGGTTTCAAGTTGATTTTGAGCCAGTTCGAGGTAAGTGGCTTGTCTAACCTTGTGTGGGGGACCTTTCCCCTTAGGATGTGATATTTGGTAATTGAATGCCTCGTACGTGAGGTGACGAGCACGTACTTGTGCTAATTTTTGAAAATCCGGTTTTACATTAAATATTTAGACTGAGTGTCTTTCTTACCTTATTTATTCTATTTGCAATTATAGTCTATGTTAGCTTAGAAAAGCATGCCTAGTTGCCCTAAATTGCCTGTTTGCTTAAGTTGCTTTAATTGTACTACGTGAAGCATGTTAGGCTAGAACTACTTGTTGCCTTGTATTTTTTCACTCTATTTCTGAATATCTTCTTGTTGTGGCTGCATATTTACTTTGAGACTACGGGACGGTATCGCGGGAGATCCCCCTGCATATTTACTTTGGGACTACGGGACGGTATCCCGGGAGATCCCCCTGCATATTTACTTTGGGACTACGGGACGGTATCCCGGGAGATCCCCCTGCATATTTACTTTCGGACTACGGGACGGTATCCCTGGAGATTCCCCTGCATATTTACTTTGGGACTACGGGACGGTATCCTGGGAGATCTCCCTGCATATATACATATGATGGACTACGGGACGGTATCCCGGGAGATCCTTCGGATATACATATGATGGACTACGGGACGGTATCCCGGGAGATCCTTCGGATATACATATGATGGACTACGGGACGGTATCCCGGGAGATCCTTCGGATATACATATGATGGACTACGGGACGGTATCCCGGGAGATCCTTCGGATATACATATGATGGACTACGGGACGGTATCCCGGGAGATCCTTCGGATATACATATGATGGACTACGGGACGGTATCCTGGGAGATCCACTAGTCAGTCGAGAAAAGGACTACAGGATGGTATCCTGGGAGATCCTCGTCGTTACCATTTTTATTGAGTTGTTCATATTTCGTGTTTACTCTGTTCTAGTGTTTGGCATTTCCTTGTTTGACCTGTCTTATTTAATGGTTGTATTCATTATTTCTGTCTGTTTTCATACTGTAAATCCCTATTATATTGGTTAACCTCAGTAGGGCCCTAACCTTACTCGTCACTACCCGACCGAGGTTAGGTTTGGCACTCACTGAGTACCGTTGTGGTGTACTCATGCCCTTCCTGCGCATGTTTTCATGTGAAGATCCAGGTACCTCCACTCAGGCGCACTATCCCCGAGGTTGAGAGATACAGCAGAGACTTCGAGGTACATCTGTCGCGTCCGCAGACCAGGAGTCTTTATCTTATTCCAGCTTTTTGTGAAAAGTTTATCCTTCCTTACAGTTGTATAGACATTCTGGAGTTAGAGCAGTGTATTATATTCTGTTAGCCTGTGGTTCCCATGAGTTTCCAGGTTTTGGAGTGATATTGTAGACCTTCGTAGTGTTTTGGGTTGTATATGCCAAGTGGCATTTATATACAGTCTTTCTTTTAGATTGTTCAGCTTTCTTTTACTTAATTATTCCGCAAATTATGTTGTTATTCCGCATTGCTAGGCTTACCTAGTTATAGGGACTAGGTGCCGTCACGACATGTTCACGGAGGGCGAACTGGGGTCGTGACATTTGTTTACCTCGTCTTTGATGAATGCGTGCTTTAACTCGGACTGAGGCCTCCTCTTTTGTTTCACCAGTTTAAATCTGGATCAACACTTAGTTGATGAGTGGTTAACTCCGGTGGGATCCCTGTCATATCTAAGTGGGACCAAGCAAAGAAATCAATGTTATCAATAAGGAATTGAATGGATTTTTTCCTGATTTCGGGGGTTAATCTCATCCCAGGTATACCTTTCATTGCGGCAGATACTCGATCAATATAACCTTCTCGAGTTCCTCGGCCATGGACTTCGTCGCATCTGACTCATCGGGGGAGACGAAAGCTCGAGGGATAAGGAAATCTTCCTCTTCGTCCTTGACCACCTGTTCCTCGGGCTCAACCGAGGATATAGACTGTGATTGCTATTTGGTTACCTGTTTGTCCTTGACGCTCAATTTTTCCGATGTAGAGGGCCTTGACATTGGTGCCAAGTCATGGACTGCAAACATCTCCTTAGCTGCACGATGCTTCCCATATACCATTATCATGCCATCTTTTGTTAGGAACTTCATCATTTGATGAAAGGTTGATGGCATTGCCCTCATGCTGTGGATCCACGGACTTCCAAGCAAAGAATTATACCTTATGTCACCTTCGATGACATGAAACTTTGTATCTTGTATGATTCCAGCCATGTTTACTGGGAGGGTGATTTCCCCTTTCGTTGTTTCACTTTCCATGTCGAAGCCATACAAGACTCGAGATGCTGGTATGATTTGGTCAAGCAGCCTGAGCTGCTCCATGACTCTCAATCTGATTATATTCGTTGAGCTACCTGGATCCAAGAGAACACGTTTAACTTGAACTTTATTTAAAAGAATATAAATTACTAGTGCATCATTGTGAGGCTGAGATAAGCCTTCGGTTTCTTCCTCACTGAATGTGAGGGTGTCCTCGGGCATGTAGTCCCGAGTTCGTTTCTCCCTCGTGATTGATACTCTATTGCGTTTGAATATGGTTCTGTGTGGGACGTCGACTCCTCCGATGATCATGTGAATAATATGTTGAGGTTCCTCCAGTTCATTCTTCCTATTGGAATCTCTTTCTCTGAAATGGTTCTTGGCCCTGTCGCTAAGAAATTCTCGAAGATACACCTCATTGAACAATCGGGCTACCTCCTCTCTTAGTTGTCTGCAATCCTCGGTCCTGTGCCCACGTGTACCGTGATACTTGCACATCAAGTTGGGATACCTCTGAGAAGGATCAGTTTGTATGGGTTTAGGCCATCTGGTATCTCTGATTTTACCAATGGTCGAGGCGATACCCGAGGCATCGACGCTAAAGTTATATTCTGGTAGTCGAGGTGCCTTTGCCGGTTTTGAGTGCCTTTCGAACCCGGTCTTACTCATGAGTACCCTAGAATTCTGACCTCGATCAGTTCTTCGATCATTCCAAGGTATGTTACGCCTCAAGCTCTTCCTTCGATCTTTGATGTACGGCTATACCTCTCCTTGCGCGGTCTCTCTACTTCTCTCGAATATTTTGTTTCTAACCTGTTTAGATAATCCGAGCCCAAGGGGGCTCCCAACTAGTCATATTCAACTCTAATCTTCGATTGATATCTGTTATGCACATCCTCCCAAGTTACGGCGGGGTACTCAATCAAGTTTTGTTTCAACTGCCTTGATGCTATCGAGCTCCGCTCATTTAGCCCCTGAGTGAAAGTTTGTTCAACCCAATCATCGAAAACTGGTGGCAACTCCATTAGTTCAATTTGGAATCGGGACAAAAAATCCCTCAACATCTCATTGTACCTTTGTTTCATTTTGAATACATCTGACTTCCTTGTTGCAACCTTTATAGCACCAGCAAATGCCTTTACAAACGAATCTGCCAATATGGCAAATGAATCAATACAGTTCGGGGGTAGGTTATGGTACCAAATCATGGCCCCTTTGGACAAAGTTTCCCCAAACTTCTTTAGTAGAACAGACTCGATCTCGTCGTCCTCCAAATCATTTCCCTTTATACCACAAGTGTATATGGTGATGTGCTCGTTGGGATCGGTAGTCCCGTTGTATTTGGGTATGCCCGGCATGCGAAACTTCTTCGGAATAGGCTTCGGGGGTGCTCCCGGTATTTGGTCGACCCTCGAGTTGTACGTTTCCATTTTTTTATCGTTGTCCTCGATCCTTTTCTCTCCCGAATCGATCCTCTTTGTGAGTTCTTCGAACATTCTCATGATTGTGGGGCCAGTTCTTGATCCATTGTTGCTCGACCTTTCCGGAACTGGTTTATCACGACGAGTAGTTTCTGGTCCCACCACACTCGGAGTCCTTTGTTGGCTTTGCAACTGAGCAATGGCAATCTACTGCGCTTGTAACTTTTCGAAAATCACTTGGAGACTGACTTCCACCTCTCCTCGACCCTGTGTTCTTCGGCCACTAGGTTGAACTTCTCCACGCACGCTTCCTCCGACGCCCGTACCCAAGTCGACGTTTATAGAAATGTGTGAACATCGTCTGGGTTAGGAACTGGTGCTACCCCAGGGTTGAGCAGTGGCAAACTGGCCCCTGAAGGTATTGCATCTTCATTTTCCCCGTGGAATCTGAGGCCGTCGTTACCATGCAATGGTGTATTTGCTGAGTTCGACATGTTTTAGCCTGAAATCAAAGAATCTTTGACAAGAAAAAGTGTGAAGAATAATGTGTGTTATCATAAAACTAGCACTGAAATAATCACTATTATCTTAGCTCCATGGTGGGCGCCAAACTGTTTACCTCGAATACGAGTAACAATTAAATTTGATTTGCGGTTTTAAAGATATGTACTAGTCCAATACTAATTAATAAATAAGTAATGTAGAGTATGAATGAGAAGAATTGATGAACCAAACCGGCGTTGCTAGAGCAGTAGAGACCTCGAGCTCGATGACCTCGAGGTGAGTTAGGAGCAATAAAGCAAGAACAGTAAAGTAAGTATAATAAAGCTAAAGAATGATTCTGAAGAGCAGTAAACGAGAAAAGTTAGATAGTATATTCTTTGCCAATGATGAGATAGATTTACAAATGATTGTGGTCCCCTTTATATAGGAGGGGAAATCCTAAATAAGATACACGCCTATTTGTAGTAAAGAATCTTATCGGTACAACTGTATAACAACCTAGTACTGATTCGTACTAATTTGTACAAATCTATCCCGGAATTTTCTCCGCGATCTTTGGGGACGTGGCGAGAATCTTTTCCTTTCCATAACAAACTCATAAGGGCATTATTCGGCATCGGTCTTACCTACCTTCAACGCTCAATGAGCACCCAGGCCCTCGAACTTCTTATTTCATCTTCGAACCCGAGCTCGACATCTTCTGGACTTCTGCCCTCGAGGCAATATCTCGAGCCTACGAAATCGGGCTTTCCGATTTCGACCGAATACAATGGTCGCAAAATTTTGATTGCACATGTTTAAAGTAAAAGTTGCCCCAGGAGGCAGAAAGGAATACTATTTTGATTGCAAGTGGCAATTTTTGCAGTTTTATATACATTATTAAATTGTGGTTAATTTTTCATGTTTTGTATTTGCTGAATAGTATTCACATTATTAATGAAGATGTGCTAAGTTCAAATTTTGCATTTTGCAATGACATATATAGAGTGCTTATTTATTTTGTTTCCTTAAACTCTATTCATGTCACTGATCATGATTGATAGTATGAAGGCTAGAAGAGTGGAGATAGAGTTGGTCGGAGAGTATGCCCAATTTTATTCGTAAAAGTGTTAAATTTACGTGAAAATCCTAAGCTTTTGGTATTAGTTCATTCGTAATTTATAACAAAATCAATATTTTTCAAGTATGTACGCATCAACTATTTTTACTACACACATTTAGTTTAAAAAAATAATATGAATACACGTGCAACGAACGTACAGATAATCTAGTTATTAAAATTGGAGAGAATAATTAATTACTCATCAGGGGCGGCTCAATGTATCTCGTGGCCTAAGCCGGAATCATATTGACAGGCCCTTAAATTTATTTTATAAAATATTTACACTAACAATTAAATTTACTTTCTAAACAATAAATTAATCATTTAAGACAAACATAAGCGAATTTCAAAAAAAAAGAAATAAATGTATATAACGTAATAGCTTAAGTTTTGAACATTAACGATGTCAAAAATATTTACTCCTTATGACCAATTTAAACGATAATTGTAGTCATTCTATTAAGTAGTATTTTTTGGTGAATATCTAAAATAAATTATAAATAACCTAATATATTATGTCGAATTACATTAAAAGAAAATCAGTGCATGAATACTTTTGTTTTCATGCAATTTGAGAGAACATTGTAAAAAAAATTCATTATGTTGTCGATATATATAAAACTTAATTCTTATGTAAAAAGAATAAAATTAAAATTAAAGACGGAAGCAAATATACTAATTAATTATTTTAAAAAATTATCATAATTTATGAATTTCATTGATATAAACTAACCTCAATCAAATAACAAAAAGAATATGTCGTAAGTATATAATTTATATAATATATAGTAATAATAATAATATGAATTTAAAATAAATTCGGAGCTTCCAAATTTTGGGGGCCTAAGGCGATGGCCGTACTGCCCAAGCCTTTAGAGCTGCCCTTGTTACTCATCGAAAGTAATTTTCCTTCATAACTTCCCGAACTTATATTACATATCGCTAATGTCAACTATTTTTATATCACCAAAACACTAATATCATACATTATGGATTATAGTACTAAAAAGAATGATTATCAAACACCTGGAAAAAGTACTCAAAAAAATGAGTAATATTTTATGCTTGAGTGTATTTTGCTTACACGAGGATTCAGAAGGTAAAAGGTTTCCGGCGGCGCCCCATCTCGCAACCCGCCGCCGACGCACCAGGTATCAGTAGTCAATTACACCTTTACTACTACTATTCCTGTTTGTTACTGCCTGCCTTAACCATATCGGAATTAATTCCCTCTTTCACTACTTACTATTCCACTCACACTCGACTCTTACTGAAGAAATCATCATGGTTTTCAATTATCAGAAAGAAAGAAAAAAGTTGCCACCTTACATATATCAATGGATATTATCCTAATTTACAAGTCATCAAAAAGAAAGAAAAAGTTACCATCTTGCTTAGAATTTAGAGGCTTAGAGCTTCAGGTATCAGCTGTTTCTCAATGTTCTGAAAACTGTACCATTTGCCCTGTCCTTGGATATCAACCTGTTTCTTTCTTCTTATTATGTTATGTTGGACTTAAAGTTACTGGGCTTTAAAGACAAAGAGCGTGAATTGGAAAATGGTGGGAAATAAAATAGAGGGATATGAAAATTTGAATCAAGTGAGCTTTGTCAGGAACTTTGTACTGCATTGGTGAAAGACAACTACATTTGTGTGTATAAATATATAATCACTTCTTAGAGCTCGGAGTTGAAGAGAATGAACTCTCGCGCTGTCATCGTCGCTCGTCTTCGGCTTCGGCTTTGGCTTTATTTTTGGACAAAATTTATTTAATTAATTAGTTAAGAAATAATTAAATGACAGTCAGTTCATAAACGGAATTGACTGAAACGTATAATCCAAACGCTGCCTTTCCCTTCTGAACAGACACCTCTTCACATTTCACTGCCTATAAATTCCGAGGCATGGTTTCCTTTTCACTCACTGAAAAAATCCAGAATTTCCTTCTGAAAATATACTGCATTCTATTCGCAGTCTCTCTCTCTCAAAATCGTAAGTGTGATTTTGCTCTGTTCTTTGAGTTCGTCGGTATCCTGCAACTAGTATTGTCACTGTTGCAGGAAGGTTTATTCTGTTTCATCCTGGGAGGATTTAATCCATTACCTTGGCAACTTGTGAGGGGGTTAAAATTCCTTAAGGACGCACAAGGAAATTGTGGACTCGGAATATTTCATATCATCTACTGATTTTCTGTTTCTTCTAACAGTTTGTTTTAACACAGTATCGACAACAAGCTTAAGGAATTTTATTTAACGTTTCTGTGTTGAAATTTATATTGAACTGTTATCTATATTTTGTATACTGCTTTGGAGACTAAAGCCTTTGTGCTTTCTACTCCAATAACTATTATGTCCGGTTTAAAGTATATGAAAACTTTACCGGAATAATAAACATACGGGTTTGAAGTATATAAAAACATCACCATTGTTACGTGTTGTATGTTTGGTTTGGTATTCAGTTTGAAGATATCAAAACTTCACTGATTTAACAAAGTTCTGTTTGTTTCCAACTTAACAGAAACATGACGAATGAAAACCAAACTAATGGAAGTACTGCTGGAACGGGTGCTTCATCGAGTGCTGCTGCTTCGTCAAGACCAGCACATACAATGGCACCAGCAGAAAAACCCGAAAAATTTTCCGGTACAGTCTTCAAACGTTGGCAGATGAAGATGTTATTCTATCTAACTACATTAAGCCTGCAACGATTCATCAAANCCGAGGATGCTGGACTTAAGAAGTTCGTTGCTGCAAAATTTTTGGAGTTTAAAATGATTGACACCAGGTCGGTCATCACTCAAGTCCAAGAATTACAAGTCATCGTTCATGACCTCCTTGCTGAAGGTATGACCCGAGTCAATAATTTTATTAATAATATTAGTAGTGTTATTAATTATAAATTTGTTATTGAAGGTATGGTCATAAATGAGGCGTTTCAAGTTGTTGACCTCATTGAAAAGTTACCTCCTTTATGGAAGGACTTTAAGAACTACTTGAAGCACAAGCGCAAAA
>ML434019.1:0-19559 GCA_005239525.1 Nicotiana knightiana | reverse complement strand
CAAGAAACTCCCTGCTCACGTAGCGTCGACATCCTTCCCATTATTTTTTACTTTCCATGCTCCTTCGAGCAAATGCTTTAATCACTTTATGCCTCCACTTTGAACTTATAAATTGGATTCCAAGTTTTGAATCTGCTCTATGATCATGCTCCTGGGGTGGTGGAATAAATCTTCCTGGCCTAATAAAACAATGAAGTAATCTGCGCTTCTTGGCCTTTCGACGAAATGTGTACTCCCTACTTTCTGGCAAGAAGAACTTCAGAATGTAGGCAACTTGTTATTTATCCCTCAACTCCTCAGGTGGTTCGGATAACTCTATTTGCATATCATCCTCCAAACACCATGTGAGAAAATGGTTGGAGTGTGTACCAACATCCTCAACACTAACGCCACTAGATTCAACAAAGTATGTATCATCAATGCCCTTGGTTAACTCTAGTATCTTTTCTACCACATCACCATCCTCCGATTTCAGCTCCAGCCTGGGTGGTTCTTCAATAGATGGCCTGGCTGGCGGGTTCTCTCTTTCCTCTACGTATAGTGACTCAAACTCGAGAGCCTTTTGGCCATACGCCTTTTACCTCAAGTGCTAACACCCAATCTTCCAGTTCTTCACCGTTCATATCATCTAGATTCATCAAACATTCATCCAAAGGGTCCCCAACAGTCAGGGATGCATCATCTTTTTCTGAGATCACATTCACAGCATCAATAAGAGAGAGCAGTTGGCGAACTCACAAGGTCGCCTCATAGACTTCTGTACGTTGAAAGTGATTTCTTCATCATTGAGCCTCATCTTAAGTTCACCAGTCTCACAATCGATAAGAGCTCTGCCTGTGGCCAAAAATGGCCTTCCCAAGATTATGGGAATTTCCTCATCCACTTTGCAGTCTAATATCACAAAATCAGCAGGAAATACAAACTTCCCCACTTGCACCAATACATCATCCAGAATACCCGACGGTCTCTTCACCGTCCTATCAGCAAGTTGTAGCAGCATGGAGGTGGGCCTGGCTCTACCAATCCCCAGTCTTTTATATATGGCCAGCGGCATCAGATTAATGCTGGCCCCCAAGTCACATAGAGCTTTGGTGAAGGCTAAGTTGCCAATGGTACAAGGAATTGTAAAACCCCCTGGGTCAGACAACTTTTCAACAATAGGGCGCGTCACCACCGCACTACAAATCTGAGTAAGGGTGACAGTAGCCAGATCTTGGAAGTCAACTTTTCTGGACATCAAGTCCTTCATCATTTTATCATAACTAGGCATTTCCTTCAACGCATCAATCAGTGGGATATTTACCTATATTTTCTTTAGCATGTCCAAGAACTTTTTGTACTGTTCATCCTTTTGGTATTTGGCCAGTCCCTGAGGGAATGGAGCTAGCGGTCTCTTTTTTCCAGTAATTTGGGACTTTTCTTTCTCAGCCACCACCTTAACTACCAGCTTCTGAGCTATCTCCACTTCTTTTTCAGTATCACTCTGTGCACTAGGTTCTCCTTCAGTAGGTTGCACTATTACCTTGGTCAAGTTTGTTGAATCATCAAGTTCAATCGGCATGGGTACCAGTGTCTCGGCCTGTCTGCTTTCACGAGCTCTCTCCAGTTCCAAGTTTTAAGTCTCTGCCACTGCGGAGAGTCACTGCCATCAGCTGCCTTGGGCCCTGGTCCATAGGATTTACCTGGGTACCTACAGGTAAAGTTCCACGAGGATGATTGTTCACTGCCATAGATATCTGGACCAACTGTACTTTAATATTTTTAATAGCTGCATCATGTACATCTACTCTCTCACTAATTTTGGCATTTGACCCACTAACCTGCTGCATCATAGCTTCTAACCTGGAAAACCCATCTTCTTGCTTTCCTCCCCGTTGATGCTGAGGAGGGTAGTATGCTTGTTGTTGATTCTGATGGTTATAACCTTGTGGCCTCTGATACGGTGGTGCATTACCTTGTCGTCCCCTGACACCCATATTTCCATTGTTCTGCTATTGGTGGGGTGGTATATATGGTTGAACGTGCTGACCCCAGTTCTGCCCCCTTGTCTCTGGCTTCCATAATTTGACACATAATTCATATTTTCTGGATAAGGAGGGTGATGACATTCTGCATTCCAGTGATTACAAGTGGGTGACTAATGCAAGATGTGCATAAGCCCCCATTGGTTGTGTCTACGATGTGTACCTGCTTTTTTTTCCTGATTCTTCCACCTTTTTAGTAAGTATACTCATATGTGTTATCAAGGTGGTCACGTTCTCTGCAATAGTATTAGATGGATCGAATGGAACTGAGTGAACTACAGGAGTAATGGGTGCATTCCTTGTTGTCCATCCTGAATTTTGTGCCATTTTATCAAGTAAGATTTGACTTTCTCTCCACGTTTTGCTCAAGAATGCTCCACCAGCCGAAGCATCAACATTTGCTTTAACAGTATCAGCCAAACCCATATAAAAACGCTGCCCCAACATTTGCTCTGGAATACCATGATGTGGACAGATAACCAGCATCCCCTTAAATCGTTCCCATGTCTCTTGCAGTGTTTCAACTGGTTTCTGTCTGAAGCTCAAGATTTCATCAATTTGTTGAGCAGTCTTGTTGGGTGGATGAAACTTGTTCACGAACTGTTTGACTAACTCCTCCCATGTGGTAATGAAATTGATGGGGAGTGAGTTTAGCCAAGTCTGGGCAGCACCAGTCACTGAGAATGGAAACAACAACAATTTTATTTCCTCCTGAGTGACGTTAGGCTGCCTCTGAGTTTTGCAAATTGACAGGAAGTTTTTCAAATGTTGTTGGGGGTCTTCGATGTATGACCCTGAGAATAGTCCTTTATTCTGCAATAAGTGCAGCATATTATTTGTTATCTGGAAGGACTCGGCCTGAATTTGAAGGACCATTATCGCAGTGGCCAAATTCTCAGTTGTGGGTTGTGCCCAGTCATATAAGGGAGGCTCTGCCCCTATTTGAGCTATTGGGCCTACCACATCATCCCCATTATTGTTCCGGTTGTGTGGATATTCCATGTCGGTTTCAATTTGTTCAATTTGTGGTTGATGTTTGATTGTTCGGTTGGTCCGGTTTAGGGCCTTGAAAACTTTCTCGGGGTCTGATAAGGCTTCAACGACTTCACCAGTCCTCGATGAGTTTCTAGGCATGCACCTGCAACATGTTAGCAAACGTTAAACTTTCAATGTAAAAACAAAAATTTAAAGAAAATTGACTATATTTCAGAATTTTGTATTTCTTCCAACTCAATTGATAGTACCGTTAATTCCCCGGCAATGGCGCCAAAATTTGATCACGCTCAACTATGTCTAATAAAAGACTGAACGGGCGTTGCAAATATAATCCGGTGTATTATGCCCAGAGTCGATCCCACATGGAATTTACGTATCAATCAAGTCTTTAGAATACGCAACTTTTACTCAATAAATTCTTTCAAGACTTTTTTAATATAAATTGGTGATTTTTACTAATTCTACTGACAATAATAATAACTAACAATGTGTTGTAAACAATTATGATAAAAGTCTAAGGCTATGGTTTCCCCCGTCGGTGAACTTCCTTCTCGGATACTTCTTATAGTTTGATTAGTTGTCTCTATCAATCATGAACACTCTATCTACCATAAATCTCTCTCAAGTAATTATGATAATTTACTAGACGCACTCTCTCAAGTTACGCTAGCTAGATTGCATTACAGTTCACTTTAGATTGCACCCGAGGTATCGTTATCTCTAATCCAACCTCTAAACCCTCGGTTATGACTTTCGTCTATACTCCGGGAGTGATGTTGTTCAAACAACTACCTAAATATGCACTCTCTCTCAAGTAGATACATAATAAATAGGAACAGCTAATTGAGGGCCCTTCAATCAACTACAACAAGAACGTAGTTGAACAAATAGAGATTAATCAACCAATCAAAACTATATTAATATCACAATAAGTTTATCCCCCAACGGGTTCCACCAAAACCCTAGGTTAAGAAACTTAGCTACTCATATTCATAAGAACCAATTCTATAATAACTTGCATAATTGAATTACAAAATAATAAGTAAAACCTATGAAAATCAATGTTTGCTTCACTGAGTAGTAATCCACACGTTGTTCTTTTCTTCAATGGCTTCTCTCCCTTCAAGTTGTGTTTTTGGATCTATTTATATGTTTGTGAGAAACCCTAAACATGTAGGAGACTTCTATTCCAACCGGGAAACACTTAAAACTCTTTAAACTCGAAATTGACCAGACCTCGGGACCCAGGCGTTTGGGCTCAAACGCCCCCTTAAAGACAGGGCAGACCTGGCT
Source organism: Nicotiana knightiana (assembly GCA_005239525.1). Classification (NCBI taxonomy): domain Eukaryota; kingdom Viridiplantae; phylum Streptophyta; class Magnoliopsida; order Solanales; family Solanaceae; genus Nicotiana; species Nicotiana knightiana. The sequence continues at coordinate 15,246 of ML434019.1, read as the reverse complement.
TTAGGGCTCTAACTCCCCACTAACGCCAGGCTGACCCTGGCTTTAGGGGCCAAACGCCCCACTAACGCCCGGGTTGGCCTGGCTTTAAGGCCAAAACGCCCGGCTATAGCCCGGGTCACTCCTTTTTGACTCTTGATCATATTTTCGACGTTCATGTATCCATTTAGCTCGGTTTCCATCTCAAATGCACCTACACATGAAATAAACTCCATTATGCACATAAAAGGTGTATTTTTTATCATTAACGCACATAAAATGTAAGGCTTATAACTTGTTAAACCATGAATTCTAGCCACGCATCAAGCCCCAAAAACTGCGAATCTCTGTCGGGGTCGTTGTTCTAGGCCAATCCTTCACCGCTGCGATCTTCTGGGGATCAACCTTAATCCCTTCTCTAGAAACAACATGACCCAAAAACGCGACTGACTCCAGCCAAAATTCACATTTTGAAAACTTGGCATACAATTGGTGCTGATGAAGAGTCTCCAGAGCTGCCCTGAGGTGATTAGCATGATCCTCCCGACTCCGCGAGTAGACAAGGATGTCATCAATAAAAACAATCACGAAGGAGTCAAGAAACGGTTTGAAAAGCCGATTCATAAGATCCATGAAAGCCACTGGAGAATTGGTCAGTCCAAAGGACATTACCAAAAATTCAAAATGGCCATAACGAGTTCTGAAGGCGGTCTTAGGAATATCCTGCTCTCTGATCTTCAACTGGTGATACCCCGACCGTAAATCAATTTTGGAGAAAAACATCGCACCTTGCAATTGGTCGAACAAATCATCTATTCGAGGCAACGGATACTTGTTTTTGATAGTGACTTTATTGAGCTGCCGATAATCAATACACATCCGAAGCGACCCATCCTTCTTCCTGACGAAAAGAACCGGAGCGCCCACAGNGAAACGGTTTGAAAACCCGATTCATAAGATCCATGAAAGCCGCTGGAGCATTGGTCAGTCCAAAGGACATTACCAAAAATTCAAAATGGCCATAACGAGTTCTGAAGGCGGTCTTAGGAATATCCTGCTCTCTGATCTTCAACTGGTGATACCCCGACCGTAAATCAATTTTGTAGAAAAACTTCGCACCTTGCAATTGGTCGAACAAATCATCTATTCGAGGCAACGGATACTTATTTTTGATAGTGACTTTGTTGAGATGCCAATAATCAATACACATCCGAAGCGACCCATCCTTCTTCCTAACGAAAAGAACCCGAGCGCCCCACAGCGACACACTCGGCCGAATGAACCCCTTCTCTAATAAATCTTTCAACTGCTCCTTTAACTCCCTCAACTCTGTTGGGGCCATTCTGTATGGTGGAATAGATATTGGCTGCGTATCTGGCAATACATCAATCCCGAAATCGATCTCTCTATCTGGCGGAATCCCTGGAAGCTCATCCGGAAATACTTCAAGAAACTCATTCATGACTGGGACGGACTCAGGGGCAGACACTTCTGAAGTGGTGTCCGCAACTCGGACCAAATGATAAACACACCCCTTTTTAATCATCTTCGAGGCCCTAAGGTAGGAAATAAACCTACCATTTGGCACCACACCATTCTCTTTCCACTCAATAACTGACTCATTAGGAAACTCTAGTTTCATAATTCTGGTTCGGCAGTCGAGTTTAGCAAAGCACGAGTAAAGCGAATCCATTCCCATGATAACATCGAAATCTACCATCCCTAGTTTGATAAGATCGGCCGTGGTATCTCGGCCACACACCGTGACAACACAATTCCTATAGACTCGTGCGTCTGTAATGGAATCACCAACCGGAGTCGACACAGAGAATGGCTCATAGAGCTGTTCGGGTTCTATCCCAAAACTTGAAGCAATAAATGGGGTAACATAGGACAAGGTGGACCCCGGATCAATAAGAGCATAACAATCAAGGGATTGAACGGCCAGAATACCTGTAACAACATCTGGGGAAGCCTCCGCACTCTGGCGACCACTCAAAGCATAGAACCGGCTGGGTCCACCTCTACCACGAGCTCCACCTCTAACTGCACCACGCCTTGCTAGAGCTGAGGGATGCACTGAAGATGCGGCGACTGAAGAACCGGACGACTGAGCGAACCACTACCCATGCCCTGACTGGGCGCACGGAAATCCCGCTGAATATGACCTCTTACCCCACACCCGTAGCATACCAGGATATCCAGGTAACAAGGTGCGGTATGAACCTCCCACACTTAGGGCATGGAGCCCTCCTCTGCTGCTGGAACCTCCCTCCTGGACGACCAGACTGATGGGGTCTCCTACTGTCTGATCCTGGTCCCCAGCGACTGCTCTGCTAATACCGGTGCACTGGATGAGGACTGAGCATAAGACTGGGATGGCCCTGATGGTCCTCTCCCCTAAAGTGGTCTCCCTCCTCCAACTAAACTCCCCGAGTGGCCCACTGACCTAGCCCTGTTGATATTATCCCTCTCTGACCTTATCTTCAATTTTCTAGCCTTTGTTGTCTGGGCAAATCCCACTATCTTACCATAATTCATGTCTGAGTGCAAGGCAGCTGTAGCAGCTTCATTAACAACCAAGGGACTGAGGCCCTGAACAAACCGTCGAACTTTGGAATCCATAGTTGATACCAACTGAGGAGCGTACTTGGACAACCTCACGAACTCCATGTGGTACTCCCACACACTCATGTTACCCTACTTGAGAACCTCAAACTCCATGGCACGGGCTGCCATAGTCTCGGCAGGCAAGAAGTGATTCATGAAAGCATCAACGAACTCACCCATCTCGCCGGAGGACTTCCCTCCCCACGGGAATCCTCCCACATCTCGAACCAGGAATACACTGCTCCCCTCAACCTGTAAGATGCTAAATCAACCCCCTCTGTCTCTGTATCCTTCATAACCCGAAGCGTCTTGTACATTTCATCTAGAAAGTCCTGCGGATCGGTTTCTGGATCAATACCTGAGAACTTTGGAGGGGCCAACTGCAGAAACTGGTTGAGTCTGGAACCGGCAGAATCTCCCTGTCCGCTAGATGACGCAGGGGCAGCATGAAATATTTGGGCCTGAGCGGCCACAAATTGGGTCAACATATGAATAGCTCCCCTGAGGTCCCCATCGAAAGTACCGGGACCTGGAGATGGAACCAAAGAAGGATCAGGAATATTGGTGGGAGGGATTTTAGCACCCTCCGCCGCAGCAGGAATAGGAGCACTCTGATCTGGAACAGATAGGCCAGATGGATTCAAGGTCGGGGATTCGCTCTCACCCGCACCATCGGGTACAGAATTCACGGCCACACTTGGGGTGGCATTGGCCTCTAGGCCGAGTCGAGCTCTCTTCTTTGGTGCCATCACTGAAAATTTCGGAACAATGCACGAGTTAGACAAGGATATTTTCACTTTCCACTTCACCACACGATATAGAATAACAATGAAAAGGGTGCTTCCTAAATGTCCATGTAGCCCCCTATTTATAGATGTGGTCCACAACACACCGATAATAAGGGCTCTACTAGACACAACTCCGAGACATCCTAGGAAACTTTAAAAAAAACCTTAGGCTCTGATACCAAGTTTGTCATGCACCAAAACCGAGGGACGAGATGGGCACCTAACCGGATGATCCTGGTACAGCGGACCTGGATTTGCCTCACCTATCCCACGTACTACCCCGTGATATCAATATACATTACTCATTTCAACTAGCAATTAAAACTTAAGCATAAACTTACGACTTGAATTCATTTCTACTCTTTATCATTACCAACATATGATACAAGGCTTACAAATTTCATATAACATTAACAACGTGGACCACGATTCCGAACCGTACGCTTACTACCCAAAATACACATGTACATTACCCACATTGTGTCTACAAAGCCTCTAAGAGTACTAGGAGTTTGTAGAATACTTGTCGGCAACAAGGCCCCGGCTATACCTTACAATACATAATATACTCAAACGGAGATGGAATGAACTACACATGGCCCCGAGAGGGTGTGGGGCTCAGTATGGCTGAGAAAGGATGAGGAGAAAGCACCACTAACGGCGAGCTGAGCAACCTGCTATGGACCTACCTACATCCATATAAAAAGATGTAGCGCCCCCGGCAAAAGGAACGTTAGTACTGTGGAATAGTACTAGTATGTATGAACAAACTTTATCCCAAGTACAATCAAACAATACACAATTAAGAGACAGTAATAGAACCAATCAATCAATGCACGTGGAAAGAAACAGCCAAAATCAACAAGTTTCACAATCTCTCCTTTTTCCCTTTCAACACCACCATATTCAAGAGTTTCCCGGATTTTTCATTTCGATAGTGATAATGATCACATTCCATCCTTATTACCTCGGCCTCCCTTATTACCTCGGCCACCCTTATTACCTCACATCTCATTATCCTTATTAGGTCATGTTGCGGCGCGCAACCCGATCCCACCCGACAATCATATTTCGTAACAACAACCACAAACAATCAAATCACAAGAATTATTCCTTTCAAGGAACACAAGTTCATATCAACAATTCTCTATTTGAGCTCAAGGCACAATGACTCTCACCAAGCAGTAATTCATGTACACTGTGTTAGCATAATCGTTCAACCCATTTACATCATTTCAAAATACCCTTTTTCATTACTTACCACACACGGTTTTTAGCCATCATATACATTCCCACACTTGGGCACATTAACATTCTTTCATTCATTAACACATACTTTCATATCGATATCCTCGAGCTTTTGCGAGCCTTGCACATAATAGGATAGGCACATCGAAACACCTTTCACGATCTCATATAGCACGGTAGTATAGTAATCAACTAGGACGATCAGAGAATAGAATCTTACGTCTCAACACATTTGAACAATTAATTCATATATTTTCAAACAAGGTACTCCTACCGTATATTCGGACCCAACAAGAGGATTCTACAAAGGTTAAAGTTAGACATACATACCTGGGGTCGAAATCCCTTTTTAACTTTTACTCACAAATCACCGAACCGACTAGTACCGTTAATCTAGTTCACAATTAAACATATTCAACTCAGAATTGGAAATCATGCATACAATTTGAACTCTTTTAACCATTTTATCGAATGCTATGTGACCCAATTAGATCACCACCCCTTCTTTTGAACTTTACCCCAATCCTTTCCCCTTACTAGATTATGGACATAAATGAGCATGCATGCAAGGTATCAACTTATATTTTCAAGAATCAATTCATGAGAGTCACTTTTTTGTTCAAAACCTGAAAACCAATGGAAAAAGGGTTGGGGATTCTTACCCGTAGAATGAAGAAGAAGATGATTACTCGAAATTTCCAGGCCTGAGTGACTTTGAAAATCCAATTGATAAAGATGAAGCTTTCTCTCTCAACAACCCTCTCTCTAATTTTGTTCAGAAATGGTTAAGAAATGAAAGGGAGGGGTGTTTTAATGAACTGGGGTCGGGTTTTAAAATTTAGAAAAATAGGGCCCGACACAAGAATGCGGTCAGGAATGCGATCGCATTCCTGACATGCGGTCCGCAGAATCGACCGCATAATGGCCCTCGAGATGGGCCAAAATTCAAAACACACTGCCCAGGTATGCGACCAGTGTGCGGTCTGCATACACGTTATGCGATCGCATAATGCGTCGCATAACTTCCCTCCCAAAATCAAAGGCAACAATGCGACAGATATGCGTTCCGCAGAACTGAAATGAGATCGCACATTGGTCCGCATAGTTGACCTCAAATGGGGCAGTGATCTGCCCGTGTATGCGACCATTATGCGGTCTGCATACACGTTATGCGATCGCATAGTGCGTCGCATAACACCTACTTTCTGGAAAATTTTATTCTTTAATACTCGAGGTACTTTTTACTCAATTTAGAGGTCTGTTTTAAAAAACAATTCCACGATAAAAACAACTCGGGGACTCATTCGGGCATTATTTTAAAATGAAAAAATTTTACGGGTCTTTACACAAGTCATGGACAGTGTAATTCTTTTCATGAACAATCAACTTCCACGACGCATATGAAATCACTCTGCCATCTTGCATCAATACTGCACCGAGCCCAACACGAGATGCATAACAATATATCGTATAAGATCTTGAACATGTGGGCAACACCAACATCTGAAAGCTCGCCTCACACTCATCTGACCATCTGAACGGGGCACCCTTCTGGGTCAACCTGGTCAATGGGGTTGCTATAGATGAGAACCCCTCCACAAACCGACGGTAATAACCCGCCAAACCCAAGAAACTTCGCATCTCCGAGGATGAAGTGGGTCTAGGCCAGTTCTGAACTGCCTCAATCTTCTTAAAACTCACATTTTGAAAACTTAGCAAATAGCTGGTTGTCTCTTAGAGTCTGAAGTATGATCCGACGATGTTGCTCATGCTCCTCTCGGCTACGGGATTGAATCAAGATATTATCAATAAACACAATCAAAAAGGAATCCAAATAGGGATTGAACAATCGGTTCATCAAATACATAAATGTTAATGGGGCATTTGTCAGCCCAAATGACATCACTAGAAACTCATAATGCCTATACCGAGTCTTAAAAGCTGTCTTAGGGACATCGGATTCCCTAATCCTCAATTGATGGTAGCCAGACCTCAAATCAATCTTTGAAAACACCTTGGCACCCTGAAGCTAATCAAATAAGTCATCAATCCTCGGCAATGGATACTTGTTCTTTATGGTGAATTTGTTCAACAACCTGTAATCTATGCACATCCTCATCGATCCATATTTCATTTTCACGAATAACACAAGCGCACCTTAGGGTGAGACTCTACGTCTAATGAAGCTCTTATCAAGAAAATCTTGCAACTGCTCCTTTAATTCTTTCAACTATGGTGGAGCCATACGGTATGGCGGAATAGAAATGGGCTGAGTGCCCGGAGCCAAGTCAATACAGAAGTCAATATCTCTATCGGGTGGCATCCTCGACAGATCTACAGGAAACACCTCTGGAAACTCACGAACAACTGGTACTGAATCCATGTAAGGAACCTCCGCACTAGAATCGCGGACATAAGGCAAATAAGCTAGATACCCATTCCTGACCATATGTCGAGCCTTCACATAAAAGATAACCCTACTGGTAGAATGGCCAGAAGTCCCTCTCCACTCTAATCGAGGCAAACCCGTCAAGTCTAAGGTCACCGTCTTGGCGTAACAATCCAATATAGCATGATAAGGTGACAGCCAATCCATACCCAAGATGACATCAAAATCTACCATATCGAGAAGTAGGAGATCTACGCTAGTCTCAAGACTCCCAATAGCAACCACACATGAACGATAGACACGATCTACAACAATAGAATCTCCCACAGGCGTGGACACATACACAGGATCACTCAAAGAATCACGAGTCACCACCGGATATGAAGCAAAGTAGGATGACACATAGGAATAAGTGGAGCCCAGATCAAATAGAACTGAAGCATCTCTATAGAAAACTGGAACAATACATTTGATAACAGCGTCTGATGACTCAACTTCAGGCCTGGATGGGAAAGCATAACATCGGGTTTGGGCCCCACCACTCTGAACTACATCCCTAGGACAGCCCTTAGTTGGCTGACATCCATCTCTAGTAGCCTGACCTCCACCTCTGGCTGCATGACCCCTGCCTCTAGCTGGCTGAGCTGGCAATGGTGCAACCGGTGCCAGAATCATGGAAGGAGAACTCTGTTGTGGCGAGCCGCCCAACAATCTCGGACATGTCCTCCTCATATGCCCAAAACCACCACACTCAAAACATCCATCATGGTGTTATGGCTGCTGAAACTGAGACTGACCCGAACGGGCCGGATAACCACAGTGATAACTATGAATAGGAGGCGCAGTGATAGCAGATGATGGTGCACTGTAGTCTGGCTGCCCAAAATAAGGCACATAAGGACCATGACTCCCTGAAGCCCTGTGGGATGCCTAAAGCACCGACTGGAATGGACTGGGAGGATGGCCCCTACCAAAAGTACCACTGGCTCCAGATGAGGCACCACTGAAACCATCGGAATAGAGAGGCCTCTTATCATACCTATGCCCTCTCTCCTTTTCAAGAAGCATCCGCTTGACGACATTAACAATCGTATGAAAAGATATCTCGCCCCCTTCTTGGCCATCTGAATCCTGATAGGGTGAGCGAGTCCATCAATAAACCTCCTAACCCTCTCCCTCTCAGTAGGAAGAAACATAAGAGCATGATGATCTAGATCCACAAAATGGGTCTCGTACTAAGTAACAGCCATACTGCCATGTTGGAGATGCTCGAACTACCAACGGTAATCCTCTCTTAATGTGATAGGAAAGAACTTCTCTAGAAATAGCTAAGAGAACTAGTCCCTAGTAAGAGCAGGCGACCCAGCTAGTCTGGTCAACATGTAGTTCCTCCACCATTTCTTGGCGGAACCCGTCATCTGAAATACAGCAAAATCGACCCCATTGGTCTCAATTATACCCATGTTCCGCAGCACCTCATGGAAGATGTCAAGATAATCTTATGGGTCATCTAAAGGTGAACCACTTAAGTGAACTGGATAGATCTTAGTAAACTTGTCCAATATCCATAAATCCTTAGAAGACATGGTGGGTCCATCACCAGTCGGTGCCACAACAACCGGCTGAACTACCCAAATTGGCGGGGCTACTGGAGTCTGATACTGGGGAGCCATCTGCTCAGGAGTGTAAGTAGCGGGAGACAATGCTCCTCCCCCAGCTTGAGAGACGGCTGGTGCCATAATAAATGTACCGGCTTGGGCCACACACTCTATAAGGCCCACCAAAGGGACTAGAGCGTCCTGAAGCACTGGGGTGGCGATGAACCCCTCTGGGATCTGAGCTGGTCCAACAGGTACAGTCTGAGTTGGAACCTCCTCATCAAAATCCACCTGAGGCTCCACTACTGGTGCTGCTGCTCGAGATCTAGGCTGAGCTCTGTCTCTGCCTCGACCTCTGGTGCGGCCTCGGCCTCGACTTCTGCCCCTCGTAGGAGTTGCTGCTGGGGGCTCCAGTTGCTGTCCAGCTGAAGATGCGGTATGTGTTCTCGCCATCTACGAGGGATCAAGAATAGAAGATTTTAATCATTAATGGTAGAAATAAAGTCGCACGACATAGAATAATAGAAGTGAAATTGTTCCTAACTCTATAGCGTCTGGAAGATAAGTACAGTCGTCTCTGTATCGGTCATCCAGACTCTAATGAGCTTACTCGTGACTCGTGAGGCCTATGTAACCTAGTTTTTTGATACCAACTTGTCACTACCCAGAATTTCCACCGTCAGGCCCGTAATGACGCCTAACATTTCACTTGCTAGGCAAACAAATGTTAGAACAATTTAGGCATTTTTTAACAGTTTAAATTAAATAGTGAGAAAGGAATGAAATAAATATAGTAATCCAAAGCAATGCGTGGAAGCTAAAACAGCTAAAATGTTTGATGTAACCCTGGACCCAGTGTCATAAGTACACGAGCTACTAGAATAATACATACAAGTATATGAATAAACCATAAAGTTGTTAGAAGGAAAATACACAACTAAATAGAAGAAAAGGGGACTCTAGGAGCTGCGGACGATGAGCAGTTGTACCTCAAGTCTCCTCAAAGGTGTCCAATCCGAGCATGCTAATAACTATCGCTGGGACGGACTCCAAAATCTGCACAAGAAGTGTAGAGTGTAGTATGAGGTCAACCGGCCCCATGTACTCTATAAGTGCCGAGCCTAACCTCGGCGAAGTGGTGACAAGGCTAAGGCAGGTCACTCACACTACAACCTGTACACAGTGTATAATAAAGACAGAAAAGGGAAATACGGAATAAATTAGGACAGTCAATTGAAGATAATAGTTACAGCCTCAAGAAATAAGCCAGTGATTGTCACAATTACCAAATCCTTAGAGTTTCGAGTGAAAACACCGAAAACCAATATAGCTCAAGGAAAATAGAAACACATAAGTTGTTGCGGCACACAACCCGATCCACTGTACAACACAGAATCCTCCCTTATTTCACCATAACAACATCAACAATAACAAATTATATATATGTTGTGGCGCGCAACCCGACCCTACCATATAATAATATCAGTATCGTAATTCCCCTTTATTTCACCGTAAAAATCCACCCATATTCCACATGTTGCGGCGTGCAACCCGATCCCACTGTATCAGTACAAGTTCACCCTTATTTCACCAGTTGCGGCGTGCAACCCGATCCGACTATATCGGTATCAAATACTCAATGAGTACAGTCAAATCAATAATTCAAATCACAAGAACCTCTAAGATCAATGAATACAATGCTGAACCATAAAGGGAACCTTGTACAACATGAGAATTCACATAAGTAATACTACATAAAAGAGACGGGTCTAATAAATGACAATTAGAAGATACAAGTAAGTCAACTAAAGCAAATAACATGGAATCATGAAAATGTAAAAATATATAACATCATTAACAAGAGAGAGAACTAATTAACAGGTAGCAAATACACATAAAAGGTGTTTAGAGCATATAACATTTAAGACAAGGATGGAGATAATTAAGAAAAAGCAGAAAATCAGGGAAACAAGTAATTTGGCGGCGTATAAGCACTCGTCACCTCGCATATACGCTCCAACATATGAAATTCACATAGCACATAGCTCAAGGGTTCCTAATTCCCTCAAGTCAAGGTTAAGCTCAACACTTACCTCACTCTACAGTCAATTCAGACCTCTACCAGGGACTTTTCCCTAGAATCCGCCTCCAAACCACTCGTATCTAACCACAATTGACTCAATAATATCAAATATTGCTAAAGGAATGAATTACAAGGCATAAATTTAGAAGTCCCACACTTTTCCCCAAAAAGTCAAAAATCGACCCCGGACCCGCTTGGTTAAAACCTGAGGTTCTGACCAAAATCTATTCCATTCACCCCCGAGCCCAATTATGTAATTAGTTTCGGGATCCGACCTCAAATTGAGGTCTAATTCCCTAATTTGCAAAAACCCTCAATTCTTCCTAAATCCTTAGTTTTCTACCATGGAAGAACAAAGATTTGGGCTAGGAATTAATGGATGATGTTAGAAATCGAAGAAAATGAGTTGAAGTGTACAAACCCATGAATTGATGTTGAGTTTTCTCTTCAAAATCGCTCCTAGGACGAGCTCTAATGGAAGGAAAACTCAACATGGGAGAGATCCTCTTTTTGAAATGTTTTAATCATTGGGCGTCAGTCCTTCTTCGCGTTCACGAAGGGCCTGGCACGATCGCGGAAGGCAGCGGCCCAAAGACCTACGCGTTCGCAAGTGAACCCACATGTTCGCGAAGGTTGCTCCCTCCCAGGCCTCCGCATTCGAGAATCAATGCTCGTGTTCACATAGAGTAAAGTCAGTTCCCCTCCCCTAGGTCCCTAAAGCTACGCATTCGCAATATACTGTCCGCATTCGCGAAGGGCAGCCCCCCTCCACCGAGCGTTCGCGTACAGCCTTCGTGTTCGCGTAGGGTAAAGTCCTCCCCTGCCCAGTTCCCCCTTCGCAATCGCGGTGGTGGCTTCGCGATCGCGAAGTACATTACACCAGACTCCACCAGATAACAATATCAGTATCATAATTCACCTTTATTTCACCATAACAATCCACCCTTATTCTATGTGTTGTGGCGTGAAACACGATCCGCCGTATCAGTACAAGTTCATCCTTATTCCACCGTATCAATCCACCCTTATTTAACATGTTGCGGCATGATACCCGATCCGACTATATCAGTATCAAATACTCAATGAGTACGGTCAAATCAATAATTCAAATCACAAGAACCTCTAAGATCAATGAATACAACACTGAACCAGAAAGGGTACCTTGTACAACATGGGAATTCACATAAGTAATACTACACAGCAAGACGGGTCCAGTAAATGATAATTAGAATATGCAAGTAAGTCAACTGGAGAAAATAGCATGGAATCATGAAGATGTAAAAAGATCTAACATCATTAAAAAGAGAGATCACTAATTAATAGGTAGAAAATACACATGAAAGGCATTTAGAGCGTATATAGTTAAGACATAGAAGACGATAATTAAGGAAAAGTGGAAAATCAGGGAAACAAGCAATTCGGCGGCGTATAAGCACTCGTCACCTTGCATATACGCTCCAACACATAAAATTCACATAGCACATAGTTCAAGGGTTCTTAAGTCCCTCAAGTCAAGGTTAAGCTCAACATTTATCTCACTCTGCAATCAATTCAGAGCTCTACCGGGGCCTTTTCCCTAGAATCCGCCTCCAAACCACTCGTATCTAACCACAATTGACTCAATAATATCAAATATTGCTAAAGGAATAAATTACTAGGCACAAATTTAGAATTCCTATACTTTCCCCCAAAAAGTCAAAAATTGACCCCGGACCCGCTTGCTCAAAACCCGAGGTTCGGACCAAAATCCATTTACCCATTCACCCCTGAGCCCGATTATGTAATTAGTTTCGGAATCTGACCTCAAATTGAGGTCTAAATTCCTAATTTACAAAAACCCTCAATTCTTTCTAAATCCTTAGTTTTCTACCATGGAAGAACAAAGATTAGAGATAGGAATTAATGGATGATGTTAGAAATGGAAGAATATGAGTTGAAGTGTACAAACCCACAAATTGATGTTGAGTTTTCTCTTCAAAATCGCTCCTAGGTCGATCTCTAAAGGAAGGGTTATGAAAAATGGGAGAGATCCTATTTTTGAAATGTTTTAATCACTGGGCGTCGTGTCTTCTTTTCGTTCGAGAAGGGCCTGACCCGATCGCGGAAGGCAGCGGCCAAAAGACCTGCGCGTTGGCATAGAGTAAAGTCAGTTCCCCTCCCCCAGGTCCCTAAAGCTACGCGTTCGTGATACACTATCCACGTTCGCAAAGGGCAGCCCCCCCCCCCACCTCGCGTTCGCGTACAGCCTTCGTGTTCACGTAGGGTAAAATCCTCCCCTACCCAGTTCCCCCTTCTCGATCGCGATGGTGTCTTCGCTATCGCGAAGTACATTACACCAGACTCCAGCTGAAGTCCAAAAAATCAGATTTTCTAAGTCTAAAACCATTCGTAGCCTATATGAAATTCACCCGCCCTCGGGGCTCCAAACTAATTATGCACACAAGTCCAAAAACCTCATACGAACTCGCTCGCCTGATCCAAACACTAAAATAATGCCTAGAACTATGAATCAGACACCAAATCAAATGAAATTTTCAAGAAAACTTTAAAACTTCTATTTTAACAACCGAACGCCCGAATCACATCAAACCAACTCCGTTTTCTCACCAAATTTGATAGACAAGTCATAAATATAGCAATGGACCTATACCGGGTTCCGGAACTAAAATACAGACTCGATATCAACAAAGTCAAACATCGGTCAATTCTTTACAATCATTAAACATTTAAACTTTAAATTTTCGACAAAAATCAATAACTCGAGCTAGGGACCTCCGAATTCGATTACGGACATACTCACAGGTCCCAAATCACGATATGGGCCCACCGGGACCGTCAAAACATGATTGTTTGGTCAAAACATTGACCGAAGTCAACTCAAATAGATTTTAAAGGCAAAATTTCTTACTTTATCAATTTTTAACATAAAAGCCTTCAGAAAAATACCGAACTACGCACGCAAATCGAGAGAGACTTTAAGAAGCTAACGGAGGCTTTGTAACATAAAATTAAGGTCTAAAACTCTAGATGACCTATCGTGTCATCCAAAAAAATTGAAGAAATCCATAACTAGTAAGTCTGAGTTGTCAATGAAGAAATTTTTGACGATTCTAAGAAAACTAGATAGTGATGGCCCGCGCAAGCACGGAAAACTTCATTTTAATAAATGAAAATACAGCTAAAAATATTGATGCATGTACGTGATTAGATCAAACCAAATAAAGATAGTTGTATACTAACCGTTGAATATTATTTACATTCATATAGATACACAAGGTATTCTTTCTTAAATGTTGTGCTTGGAAGGTGACACATTCCTTAAATCCATGAGAGCACTATCTACATATATCCAAAAGATGACGCATTCACCATTGCTTTAGGCTTCTTTCCAGTCTTTGACAAATGATAATCGCATCTATAGAATCGAGAAGTAATGATCAAATGTCAATGTATAGTATAATGGTAGTAATATGATATTACAGATATAAACAGTGGGTACCACAACACAGAATCCAATAATTATTGACGCTCAGCTCCAACAGTGTTACAGCGTTACCAAAAAGCAATATAAAGTTGAATTTCCAACTAATAATTCAGTAAAAAAAAACAGTCTCATGGTGACATAGTAGCCAAGCGTAAACATAGAAGATGGAATTTTTTAAAATCAAAAGTCTACTATCAAATGAAAACAATTAGCTTGTACAATTACAGAATTGCATGATATTCACCTGGAAAGCTTGAGCACAATCATAGAGAGTAGTGATTAGCCCATATTTTACTTCCTTTAATAAATAATTCCTGAAAAGTAATTAAGTCATCCTAAGTGAGTTCATCTACCGAAGGGACATTATATCCGAGGCAGTGCATTTTTATAAGTAAAAGCTTTAAAAGATCAACTGAAAAGGAAGAGTTGGAAAGCCTTACTGTTACTCTTGAAGAAACATGCATTAATGTGTGAGTTCTCAATATTTAGCAAATATAACAAAAGCAAAGGGATACAGATGATCAAAAGATATAAATGGTGAAGTAGTAGATAGAACTGAATCCAATGAGATAAAAGTTCAGGAATATACAAAGTGTTCACGTACGTCCAAGGAAGAATCAAAAATAGTATTCAACCAGACTCGGTAAAATTTCAAATCCTGTAACCCATTAATTGGATAAAAATGAGAGAATAGCTAAAAACTTCAAATCATGTGTTATTTTCATTTTGTACTCTCAATTGTGTTGAGGAAACCTTGAATCATTTAAATTTTTATCACATGCATGCATAACTTTTAAGAAAAATTGGCACAATACTAAAACAACACTTTCAGTATATACATAACATATCTTTAAGGAAATTGGTACAAAAAGAAAACTTTCAATGTTGGAGGCAAATTGTGTCATTGCTCAAGTAGGAAAGGTCCAAATTCACTTCCTCTTTGACATTGAATATACAAATTGTATTTAAACTAGTCAGTTTTTGAATTATAGTGACCTCATAAGCTTATAATAATAATAATAGTAATAGTAATAATAATAATAATAATAATAATAATAATAATAATAATA
>ML434018.1:104170-120995 GCA_005239525.1 Nicotiana knightiana | reverse complement strand
GGACCCTAGAGATCTAAGAGTAGGAATTGAAAATAGTATATAAAAGTAGGAGATAGTTTTAGGAAAAACAATTTGGACTTTTAGAAGTGAATAGAAACAGATTACAAGATTAAAAACTACAAACAAAACCACATTTAGCAGACTGAATTCAGACATGAATTCCAGTAGTTAAACAATCACTAAGAACACTGGAATCATAGACAGAATAGAGTCATAATTAAGTCAAACAAGGTTTCCCATGGTTGGAATAGACTTAGTTCATTAACTATTACTAGGTGAGCATATAGACATGTATTAAACAGAGAACATGTTAAGGTAAATTATCAGGAACATGTTAAGGTAAATTATCAACACATAAAACAGGTCAGGAATTGAGGCATGCTAGTTGAGAAACAAGTAAACAAGTGTCATTGATCAAACATGAATATTCCATACTAACATATAGGACAGGACAAATCAACCGAAATTAAGTCATGCTGGTTAAGAGTAATAAACAGAAAAACATAAGGCCGACAGAATCATTTTGAGGTCTAACTACATAGCATATAGAATTATAACAGAAGTGGAGGCATACCAGTTAATAGGTAGCAAATAGGAAGGTGAAGGCAAGTAGAATCCAAGAGTCTAGCCTTGGCTTTCAGCCGGCTAGACAGTGCAACAAGTAGAAGTGACAGAATGAACTACAGTTGTGAGTGTGCGTGTGAAAGTAAGTTTGTGTGTGTAGGTGTTTTTGTATCTTTCTGTGCGTGTTCGTGTGTTTTGAAAAATCAGAATAGGGGTTTATAAAACATTCAACAGAGTAGACAAATAAGGCAAGGAAGATTTAGAGTTCACAAATAAGGTATGCAAATAAAATTAACCAGTTAATTGGGTCTAAACTCAATCAAGTAGTTAAACAGAATCCGGAAAACACCCCTTAAATTAGGGAGAATCAACTAACAGCCAAGTTAGAGGTTTAATAAGGTAAATAAATAAATCAGAGATCATTTAGGGGCCGGTTAAAATAATCAAATCCCATAAATTAGGCTAGTAACATAATTAAGGCAAGTAGTACCAATTATGAGTCAGAATAAGGAAAAATAAGTAAAAATCACAAAGAAATACCAATCTTAACAGAAAATTATAATTTCGAACCCTAATTAGGAGAAATAAATCAGTTATCCTCTGTTAATTAATCGGACGAAGAATAAAGGGCAAATATCAGAACAAGTAGTGAAGTAATTAGAAACCCTAGGGATTAGAACATAGACATGAAAATCAATCGAACAAGTAAAGAGAACCAGAACATTTTTAAAGATTTTTTTGCAGAAACTTAAAGATGAAACCCTAGCTTTAGAGAAAACAAAAAATCGGTTAATAATAAGAAAAAAAAATAGAAGATCTTTGAAGAGAAATATCAGCTAAACTCAAAAACATCTCAGATCTATAGAGATCTGAACCGGCTCGAACAATAAGAGACTAGGGTTTTAAAAATGACAGAGGTGAGAAAAAATCCGGTTTGGAACCATAGATTTAAGCCATAAACATGAAGATAATAGCACTCACAAAAACGGATATGAACACAGGCAGGTTCATCGAGAAAAATGAAAAGTTTCGGACAAAGTCTAGTTGAATCTCTTTGAGATTCCATCAAACAATAACGAAATCGAACAACAAGTAAAGATAGGAGGCCGACTGGGGCCTAAAATCAAAGGGAAACCCCATGGATTGAAGGGTATCCGGTGACAGCTGTCTAGGGTTAGGGAGAATCTGGGAGAGAAGAGAGGAAGAGGGAAACAAGGGCGGCGGGGATGGAAAAAATGACTAGGGTTAGGGGTCGTTTGGTGTAATTAAAAAAGGAAAATGATCCTGGACCGTTGATCTTTTGAGATCAACGACCAGGATTAGATCTGAGGGGTTGGGTGGGTTTAAAAATTGGGTCAGGGTATTGGTATATGATTTTAATTGGGCTGGGGGTAATATTTTGGGCCAGTTCCGAAATTACGCCAAATTAAAAGAGGCTGTTTGATAAATGCCCTATTAATTTGATAAAATAATTTATAAAATAGCTAATAAATGATAAAAAACTACTATTGATGTTTAAAAAAATAATTTAAAATAATTACTTAATATTATAAAAATACAAAAATTCCATTTTCTTGTGAAATAAGGTAATTATGCACACATGGGCTATTATTGCAAAGTTACTGCAATTATAACCTAAAATGTGGATATGGCTATTCATGAAATAATTAAAGCTTAGTATAAATATAAATGATAAAATTAAGCAATAAAATTATCATAAAACCATTTGTGATGCAATTAGTAATTGTTTATATAATAAAAATACTGGGATAAATTAATAAAAAAATCCTTAAAAAATTCAGAGATTATGAAAAAATATTAATTGATGATCATGCATTGTTTGAAGATATATATGTATTTTAAAAATAATATAGGGAAAAATTGGGTATCAACAGCTGCCCCTTTTTACCCGGGAAGGATGAAAGAGTTATCAGATAAAGATATGATGGCAAATTTTGACCAAGTAAGGTGATTCGAGAGACATAGGCCGCACTCTTGTTCTTGAGCTTCCTACATATCCCTTGTTTTACAGGAATCAGGTCGTGTGTAGTTCTGGATTCACCAGCGAAATATACTGATGAAGGTATTACAAGAACGGACACAAGGTTTTGAATAGGTGAAATGGTTACGGTGAGCGGTCAGGTTTGAAATAGTGTGAAAGAAATGGAGCGGAATTTTCCCCGTTGGGGTAATGGTTGCTCATCGGGTTACTTGCAAACAAAAGACGCACTACAAGCATATATCTTTGCGTAAATTTAAACGTGATGCAAATTCCCTTTAGACCATACAGATTGTCTTTGGACGGTTGAGGATGACGTCTTTAGACCATGATATCCCGGGCCATGAATTGAGCGGTAAGGGATTCACATGCCATGAAATGTTGTTCTCGGGCCATGAAAATGGTTCCTCCGAACCATGACGCCTTTGAATAATTATATGAAAGTTTGAGAGATCCTCAGGCCATTGCATGGTGTCTTCCTGCTATGAGGATGGTGCCTTCAGACTATCATGCCTTCGGACAAGCTGGTGATATTTCAGCCCAAGAGGTGCAAAGACATGATGCTAGGAGCGACAAGACAAGGCTTAGTCTTGCATGAAGTTGAAGGCAGAGCTTAGCCCGAGAGATAGAATAAATAATGCAAGAGAGATAATGCTTAGTATCGTGTGGGATTCGGGACAATGCTTAGTCCCATGCAAAGAGAAGGCATTGCTTAGCCTTATGCAAGATTCGGGACAAGGCTTATTCCTACACAGGGTTCGGGACATGGTTTAGTCCCATGCAAAGAGAAGGTTATGTTTAGCCTTATGCAGATAGGGAGGCAGGGCTTTGCCTCATGAAAAGATTGAGACAGAGCTTAGTCTCACGCAAATAGAAGGCAGAGCTTAGCCTTATGCAAGGTTCGGGACATGAATTAGTCCCATTCAAGGAGAAGGCAGTGCTTAGTCTTATGCAAGTGAAGGCAATGTTTATCCTCATGCAGGATTTGAGACAATGCTTAGTCTCATGCAAAGTTCGGGACATGGCTTAGTCCCATGCAGGGAGTAGGCAGTGTTTATCCTTATGCAAGGTGGAGGCAATGCTTAGCCTCATGCAGGATTTGAGAGAATGCTTAGTCTCATGCAAAGTTCGGGACAGGTCTTAGTCCCATGCAGGGAGAAGGTAGTGCTTAGCCTTATGCAAGGTGGAGGCAATGCTTAGCCTCATGCAGGATTTGAGATAATGCTTAGTCTCATGCAAAGTTCGGGACAGGTCTTAGTCCCATGCAGGGAGAAGGTAGTGCTTAGCCTTATGCAAGGTGGAGGCAATGCTTAGCCTCATGCAGGATTTGAGACAATGCTTAGTCTCATGCAAATAGAAGGCAGAGCATAGCCTTATGCAAATATGGAGGCAATGATTAGCCTCATGCAAGATTGAGAGCGTAGTTTCATGCAATGAATACATAATAGGTGATAGTAGAGTATTTCTTAGCTGGGAATGAGTTCAGTATCTTTGTTGTTATGAAGGATGTGATTCCAAGGTGTGCATATTCCTTGTCCTGCATTCAAACAAAAATCATGAGTTTTGCAGGGGGAAGGTTGGTTCGTGTCTTCGTCTGATTGCTTGATTTGCTCCGCTCTGTCTGAAGATCATGTTCAAATTATTGGGTAGCATTTGCTAAAGCAGAGTTTATTTCAAAAGCAGGCATGCATAGTTTTCAAAGACATAGTAAAATACAGTTTAGAAATTGGTTAGATGAACCAGTGAATGTGGCACGATCAGAGACATTGCGACTTCTTCTGCCATAGAATTTTGAGGGTCCTCCTCAAAATTCTGCCCCAATTTCTGATGATGGGGAAAATGGAAATTTTATTGAATTGTGACCGAACCCATATGGCTACCTATGTATCTCCTCTTAAATGGGAATCATGTCGAGCGTAGTTCCATTTACATCATATAGAAATGCATAAGATGATTTTACACATAGTATCTTTTGACTGCATCAGAATTGATAGGCTTTGGCCAGATTTCTCTGTCAATCTCTGCGCGTATGAGTGCTCCTCCTGTTAATACTCTACGAACCATGTAAGGACCTTGCCAGTTGGGGGAGATTTTCCCTTTGGCTTCATCTTGATGCGTAAAATCTTTTTCAGCATCAGTTGTCCTGGTGTGAACTATCTTAGTCTGACGCCTTTTGATTTTAAGGCTCATGTCTGGCTTGAATTTCCTGAGTTTTTGCTTCACTGGCGGACACATTGGATTTGTGGGTAACTTGTGAGCCACTATGGATGTGCTCAACCCTTTCATATCATTGTATGACCATGCAAAGATATCCTCATATTCTTTCAGGAACCGAGTGTATTATTCTTTTTCTGATGGTGACAAATGGATGCTTATACGGGTTTCCTTGACGGTTTCGGAATCTCCCAAGTTGACTATCTTGGTCTCGTCCATGTTGGACTTGGGCTTGTTCTCAAAATTCTCTAATTCTCTGATGATCTCTTCAGGTATTACATCCTCTTCTTCTGAATCACTATCGTTTTGTTGCGTTGTCTCATTACATGTCACAGTTGTCGGTTCATCGAGATAGGAAATAGTAATGCTGTAAGGATAAAGATACGAGAGAAAATTGGTAATAATAAACATCAATTAATTGAACGCTTTAAACAAAAGTTATTTTTCAAATAATTTAAATAATGTTTTTGGAACATCAAAAATATTATTTAAAACAAAACGCAAAAAAGGAAATCATTTTTCTAGAAAAGCAAAAATAAACAATGTTGTTCATCCTTGCTACCCCGGGACTCGTCGGGCCCTCGATGGTCTAACAGTCCAGTTCTTGAGGAATGTTCCTCTTTCCACAACTTGGATAGTAGGTCCTTCCTCCTCCCCCTCCTCCTCCTCGACAATCACACAACAATCCATATCATCATCTTCTAAGAACAAATTCCTCAATGCTTCCAATGCTTCTTCTTACTCTGATCCCCATATGATATCGGCCTGAAGGAAGGTCTGACTCAAGTGCGGCATGAGTTTCTCAAGAGGGTAGTATGGAGCACGCCACGGTGGGGACCAGTCATCGTATTCCTGCCAGGTGTACTGATACCCTAGCCCAAAGGTTTTACCATGGAGTTTCAACTGTATTGGCTTGGAGATACCCTGAAGGCTTTTACCGAGCCCCCTGCCAGGTTCGTACCCTTGCCATGCCCTTATACTCTCTATTTTGCTACTCCACCATTTATCCTTTTCAATCGCGTTAACACGCTCGTTGCGATGGTAGGTTTCTCCGCCTAACTTCCTTCTGTTTTCAACCACCAGAACAGTCTGACTAGTGTAAATAGGGTCACTGCCATCTACATGGAAGATCACTTCTTGATGGTTCCACTCAAATTTTATCGCTTGGTGCAAGGTGGATGCGACAGATCCAGCGGCGTGTATCCAAGGTCTTACTAGCAACAAATTGTAGGAGGCGGATATGTCTAGTACCTGGAATTCAACATCGAACCAGGTAGGACCCATTTGCAAGCATAGGTTAGTTTCTCCGACCGTGGCCCTTTGAGACCCAGCGAATGCTTTCTTCACATTCATAGTCCTTGCTCGTATCTCATGTAAACCTTTGCCCAACCTCTTCAGAGTTGTCAACGAGCAAATGTTGAGGCTAGATCCTCCATCTATCAAAAATCTGGCGATGAACTTATCTTCACATTGCACTGTGATGTGCAATGCCCTGTTGTGACTTAACCCTTCCGATGGCAGTTCGTCTTCATGGAAGGTCATCTTATGGCTTTCTAATACTTGTCCTACCTTGTTATCCATCTCCCCACTGGTGATTTTGTTTGGCACATATGCTTAATTCAACACCTTCATCAGAGCATTCTTGTGTGCTTAAGAATTTTGCAATAATGACAGGATGGATATCTGGGCGGGAGTCTTGTTCAGATGATCAACAACAGAATACTCCCTTGATTTTACTTTCCTCCAAAGGTCATCCGGACCAGTATCAATAATGGGCAGTTTGTTGGAGGCATGCTTACTAGTTTCTACCAAATGTTCCGGCATGTAAACCCTTCCCGTTCTGGTCATCCCTTGTGCAGCACCGGATTCGTCCATTTTTGCCTTCCCCTTTCTTCTAGCTTCGGCCACATAATCCCAAGGTACAACATTGGTACTGAAGGGTGGTGTGGTTGATACCGTCACTGTGAAAGGTGTGGCTACTTCCACCTCAAATGGAACAGGTGTGGTTGCAGGTGGTGTTACTTCAACCTCAAATGGAACAGGTGTGGTTGCAGGTGGTGTTACTTCAACCTCAAATGGAACGGATGCGGTGACCTCAACCTCAACTGGCGGCTGTATTTGCATCAAATAGGATTGGGCTTCATTGCGGGTTTTTTAGGATCGTCACCTTCTTTGATAATTCCAATTGATCCCTCGGGATCCCACTCCTCATTAGGTTCTATCACATTGATCCCCTCGTCCCTATGATCTGGAAGAGGGTTGTTGCTGACGTTGGGTTCAACTTCCTTCGCCTGGATGACCTTATTATTAATCAAGGTCTGGATCTTATCCTTCAACGTCCGACACTTGTCAATAGTGTTCCCTTTCATACCGGAATGATATGTACATGTTTTATTCGGATTGACCCATTGAGATGAATTTTTCACAAACACAACGGGAATAGCCACATCGGGAATAGGGGTGACATAACTAGCAGCCTTTAACCTTTCGTACAACTGGTCGATGGGTTCAGCAATGGCAGTATACTGTCTGGGTGGTTTGCGATCAAAGTTAGGCTTGGGTTTTTTGTCGTTTGGACGAGTTGGAGGTGACTGAAAGTAGGATGGTTGGGAATTATATGTATGTGTTTATCTTGAAAATGGTAATTACAATTATATTTAATTTTGTGGTTCTAAAAATATGTGATCTATTTTAATACTAGTTTTTTAGGCAATAGATGCTAGGTGAGAGTTACGAAGAATGAGACAAGAGCGAAGGATAACGGAGTTATACGAACCGAGCGGTCATGAGATGGGGTCTCGAGCTTGGTCGAAATAGGGCCTCGAGGTCGAACTCGGGGGCTTGACAGAGGGTGGTCGATGAGGATACAACAGTATTGAAGGCCTCGAAGATGGCCTCTTTATGATCAATAATGAGAAATAAATGAATAACAATTGATGAACAAAATAAATGAAAGGCAATAAATGAATGGAACAATTGTAGAGAATGTTTGAGGTAGAGAGCAGGGAATGTTCTTGTACTTGTATTGAATATCATGTGTGTTACAAAGTGACAAGGGTCTCCTATATATAACAGGGGAGTCCCAACATAGTACATGTGTAATTATTACAAAGTAATGCAGCTGGTATAGCTATTTAATGTCTAGGTACGGACTTGTACTATTCTTGCAGACTTGGTCAGCTTTAACCACATGCCTTTTGGGAATTTCTCGCTTTTTCATGATGGTCATCGATATACACTTCCTTGAGGTCGAGCGTGGAGAATATTCGATATGCTTCCTAGAGGAATGCACCTCGGTGTCGAACTTCGGATTCTGCTCTGATACAATCGAGGTCGAGGCTCGGAACGTTATAGAAGCCCTAAAATCAGCCTTCCCCGGTTTCACCGTATACAGATAGTCCCCGCGTTTCTTGGAATGAAAAGACAAGAAACGATTTGAATTCACCAACTTTCAATGCCTCCATCACCATGTCAGTCATGTCATGTAAGCAACTGATGTGATAGGAGAGATGCCCAAAATCCACATTTACATAGTTCTTGAAAAGACTCGAATTGATTACGGCGATTGGCTGTCTTTTGGATTTTCCCAACGCGCACGGTTGGCCCCTATAAGTACTCCTTCTTTTGCCCCTTATCTTCCATTACTCCTTCCAACCTTTAAAAAGATCTCTCATTACTTCTCTCTTGTACCCTTTTCTCAATCAGCTTTCTCTTGTTTTCTTTGAAAACTTTCAGCAAAAATGACGAACGCCTTCAAAACTATTCCCCGAGATGATAAAGCTTCCTATCTTCACGTTCCTCTAAGGGAAAGGAAACGGTACTCCCAAGTCTTGAGGGATGCATCCCCGGACCCTGCGAAATAACCTATGATTTTAAGGTCGACAAACCTTCTTCGAAGCCGGGACGGTGTGAACCCATGTCCCGATATATTAGCCTAATAACAAACATCGAGAAGGTGAAGGTTGACTGCTGCTGGGGAGATGTGGTG
Source organism: Nicotiana knightiana (assembly GCA_005239525.1). NCBI lineage: Eukaryota > Viridiplantae > Streptophyta > Magnoliopsida > Solanales > Solanaceae > Nicotiana > Nicotiana knightiana. The sequence goes on along the minus strand of ML434018.1, from coordinate 112,230 downwards.
CAAGTGGAGATTCGCTCTCGGGAGGAAGACATAACAACCCATAAAGCCGGCTTCCTCAGTGTATACACCTATCCATTTACCCTGGGCCCGGTAGGGCCGTCTTCGCCGTCGATAGACCCCGTGGTTCTCGATTTCTACAAACGATATCAAGTGACACTCAACCAGATTCATCCATCATTTTGGCGTACCGTTTACATGATTAGGCATTTTGCAAATATGGTTGAGGGGATGCCTTTTACCCTCGAGCACCTTATTAGAATGTGTAGTCCCCGACTTTATCGGGGTGGTATGATTAAGCTTCAACGTCTTTCCGCGAAGGTTTCTTTGCTTGCACCGATGAAGACAAGGATAGAGGGTGGATGAGCCGCTTTGTTCGAGTTAGGAACTCAGATCTGGTTCCAGTCGAAAGATGCCATTCCCTGAGGAATGGAATATGAATCGTAAGTTAATACTTTAATTGAGCTTTTTTCACTTTCCTTCTTACCAACTTCCCCCGAACTAATTTCCTTTGATGATGCAGTTGTTGCATGGTACCCCGATGCGGTTAAGGATATCTCAGGCTGGGTTCGCCAGCTCGATTCGACCTGCCCGTATGCTGAGCGCGTATGGCGCGACCTGGCCAGGGGCCGATGGGAAGCTAAAAATCATGGTGGGGCCTTCTCTCTTGTCATACCCGAGTTCTTTTAAAAGAGATATCCCCTGAACATATTCTAACTTCTCGTGTTTGTGTTCTGTGCTTATGCAGGCCTAGGGGAGGCCTCTTTGATGAGAGAAGCACTTCCTAGGGAAGCAGATACCTCAAAACCAAATGAGGGGAAAAAAAGAAAAGGGAAATCGCCGACCAAGTCTTTGAAGCCAAAGAGGGTTAGAGTGCAAAAATCTAAGGTTGACTCCGTGGCCTTAAACGAGAAAAATGATTCCCCGATGCCTCCCGGGGGAAGTGGAAGCGTAACTTCTTCGGCTTTTGCTGAGTTGATGACTGTTGAGACGAGGGCTTCTAAACCAGAAGTTGATGATCCCATCCTTCCTCGGGCCGAAGAGGCTTTCGAGGATGGGTCAGATGATGTTCCTGAGCCGGCTGATAGTCAAAATATCCCCCGGGCCGAAGGGCACTTGGTAGATGAGTTAAGGGAGCCCAGTTGTGAGCTGAAGGCCCCGATCGATTCAGCGGGATTATTGATGCAGGTGTTTCCCCACCGGTTCCAACATTTTCCTCGAGGGAGATACAAAATGCCCATAATATAGAATCTTCTGATGCGGGGGCGCCTCTCGGAGGGAATGACGTAATTGAAGGGCACTTGTCTATGGGTAAGAAGAATATCGAACTTAACGCCTCACTCATTTTTGGGGAAGCCGAGGGGCTCTGCAAACAGGTTACTTTCATCGATTGCTTTGAGCTTTGATCACTATTTCTCTGATTCTCCTTCCTTTATGCTTTCAAGCGAAAGTTCTTTACAATCGGGCCACTGCCAAGTTTCAGGCCGAGTTGGCCCATTACGAGGGGGAGTGTAGGAGGTTTTCATCAGAGGCAGACTAGGTCAAGGCTCTTCTACCAAAAGGAGGAAGAAATGCTTGATCTCCGAGCTCGTATAGGAACGGTATCTCGGGAACAGAGCGATCTTTATGAGCAGGTAACATAGTCTTCGTATGTTTTGTTTTTGATCCTGCCCGATCTCAGTACTTAACACTTTCAGGCTGATCTTTGCAGCTTAAGGGGAAAGATGCCCTGGTGCGGGAGGGGTTTAGAGCCAGGGATGCCGAGATCCTTAGACTTAAGCAGTGTGTGAACGAGATAACCTCTGAGAAAGATACCCTCTAAGGGAAATTATCCTCGGTTGAGCATAGTCTTCAGGATGCAATGGCAGAGAGTAGTTAGTATAAGGACCTCTATGCTGAATCGTCCACCGCGCTATCTTCGATTAAGGCTGAAGCCGATGCGCTCATATCCTCACACAAAGACGATGCTGCTGCTGCAAATGCCCAGGCCAGGAAAGCATCTGAGGAGGCCAAGCTTGAGTTTGCCTGAGCCCTGGAGCATGCCCGATTAATATCTCGGAGGCAGGCTCTCGAGGATGTACATGCATGGGCCCTCGATTTTTCTGCTGAGATCGAGAGGCTGAAGACCCTAGAAGAGGAATCGGCGGCCTGCTTGTTTCCGAAGATGATTCGATCAGTGGCTCAGAAGATGATGAAGATGAAGATGAAGTCCCCGAGTGGGGAGAGGCTGTTGAGGACCTGGGGTCCGAGGGACAAGCCGTTGAAGGCAGAACCTCTGAGGGAGCCTGTTGAAGGCACACCTCGGTGGTAGGTTAGGTTTTCATTTGTTCTTTTTCCCTGTGTAAGGGACTTTGAGCTTTGTAAATAAGCATTGTGAACTTTTATCATATATAAAAGGCTTTTCGTTATTCCTAGGCATAATTCTTGGTTTCTTGGAATAGACTTTGATTCTTGTTGATGATTAGTCCGATGAATTGGACTTCTAAATGAAACCCTTGGGGTTATAAATTGGCCCTGAAGATTTTAAGGCTGTCTCGCGGTCTCTTACGCATTAGATCGGTACGACCTTTAACATGGATGGCTCTTAGGCTCTTACGCGTTGGGTCAGAACGACCTCTAGTATGCTTAACCGTTTAGGGCTCAATCTTCGAGTCGGGTTTCGACTCAAGCTCATCGACCCTTAGATTTTTTTAAATAGGCCCTGAGGCTCTTTAGGCTGGCGCTTGGGCTCTTATGCATTAGGTCGGTACGCCCTTTGGTATGGCTAGCAACTTGGGCTCTTACGCACTGGGTCGGTACGACCTTTAATGTGGCTGGTGACTTGGGCTCTTACGTGTTGGGTCGGTACGACCTTTAACCAGTTCTTTTCGAAGTACTTTCAAAGAAATTGGAGGCCTGTGATTTTATGGCGACGGTCGGACGTCTCCGAGTCGCGTTAGTTTGGTCGGAGCCTTATGACTGTGTTCATTGTGTTCGGCCGTAGCCTTTTAGTCCCCGAGTGAGATAGCCTCGGCGTCTATATCGAGGATATGCCCTTTTTAGGGTCTTACAAGTTCGAATATATAGCCTTGAATTTGATATCGGGATTATGCCTTTTTAAGGTATTACAAATTTGTACATGCCTTTCTTGAGGTCTTACAGATTTAATATTGCCTCGTGGAGGTCTTACGATTCATGCCTTTCTTGAGGTCTTACAGTTTTGATGTTGCCTCGTGGAGCGCTTACATTGGTGCCTCATGGAGGGCTTATACTGTTGATATTGCCTCATGGAGGGCTTATGTTGGTGCCTCATGGAGGGCTTATGAACTTGAAGTTGCCAGATTGAGGTCTTAGAATTTCAAGTTAGATAGGTCGATGAGCCGAATGTCGAGGACAGTCCCCGAGTCGGGGTTATGCCTTTTTTAAGGGCTTACAAATTTGATGTTGCCTCGTTGAGGGCTTATAGATGCGATATTGCCTCATGTATGGCTTATATTGGTGCCTCATGGAGGGCTTATGAGCTCTAAGTTGCTGGCCCTGAGGTCTTACGGCTTCGAGTTTTCGGTGTCAGTCCCCGAGTGTCCGGGAAATTTCTGGCCCTGAGGCCATTTCTTGTGAAAATAGCAAACTTCTTTGACGCGCGAAGTGTTTTAATGATAAAATATTCTCCTTCAATTACTTGGTACAAGCATACATTTTTCACCATGGAGGGTTCGATTATTCTATGCGGACACGGTTCATTCGACCGTTTGGTCCCATATATCGTTCTCCTGTCGAGACACTCTTTGGCATATTTTAGTTTCTTCGAGGAGGTGATCTCCCGGGGGATGCCCCTCAGTATTTGAGGTCGATTGAAGAGAAGCCTTGAATACTTGTTGAGTTCTCCTTAGGTAGCATATAGATGTTGCCTCGTTAAAAACCTCGTTGGTAAAACCCATTTGGGATAAATCCGACATGAGGGAAAAAGAGCGCAACACATGCTTTAAAACCTAAGGCCTTCGAGTCGAAGGGTGTCGCGGTGTCTTCCATCGGATACCTGTAATTATTGTGAAGCACAAAATGAAAAGGGAGAAAGTTATACCTTAGCAATAGTAGTGCCTGAGCATTGATACGTTTCAATTGTTTGGAAGTTGCTCGCCTTCCATGGTCCCGAGTTTGTAGGACCCTTTGCCGATTACTCTGAGGACGCGGTACGGTCCTTCCCATCTCGGGCCAGCTTTCCTTCGTTAGGGTTTCGAGTGTTTAGGGTAACTTTTCTTAGGGCTAAGTCCCTGACTCCGAAATGTCAGAGGTTTGTTCTCCTGTTATAGTATCTTTCGATCCTTTATTTTGGGGCGGCCATCCAGACCAGTGAAGCTCCTCGCTTTTCATCTAATAGTTTGAGGGCTATAGTCATGGCCTCATTGTTTGAGTCCTCAGTGGCATGTCGGAATCTGGAACTTGGCTCTCCGACCTCGACTTCTATCAAAGCCTCCGTCCCATATACCAAAGAGAACGACGTCTCTCCTGTGCTCGATTTAGAGGTTGTCCGATATGCCCATAGCACCTCGGGCAGCATTTCTCTCCATTTTCCTTTCGCATTTTCTAACTTCTTTTTTAAGTTTTGAATGATGATCTTGTTTGTGGACTCGGCCTGACCATTTCCACATGGGTGGTAGGGCATTGATAGGATCCTTTTGATTTTGTGATATTCGAAAAATTTGTCACTTTTCCACTGATGAACTGCTTCCCGTTATCACACATTATCTCGGAGGGGATCCTGAATCGACACATGATGTGATCCCAGATGAAGTAGATGAATTATTTTTCTCTTATCTTCTCATAGCCCTGTGCTTCCACCCATTTGAGAAGTAGTCAGTCATAAATAGAATAAATCTAGCTTTACCTGGAACCGTTGGTAGGGGACCGACGATGTCCATTCCCCATTTCATGAATGACCATGGGGATAAGACTGAATGCAGCTGTTCACCGGGTTGGTGGATCATTGGTGGAAATCTTTGACACTTGTCGCATTTTCGGACGAATTCTTTGGTGTCCTTTTCCATGATGTCCCAATAGTATCCTGCTCTGATCACCTTTCGAATTAAGGAGTCCGCACCGGAGTGATTTCCGAAGGTGCCCTCGTGGATTTCTTGGAGCACGTAATCGGTGTCTCCCAGCCGCAAGCATACTGCTAGGGGCCCATCAAAGTTCTTCTGTATAGAGTTCCATTCTCGTCGAGTGAAAATTGAGCTGCTTTGGCCCGAAGGGCCCTTGATTCTCTTGGGTCCGTGGGTAGCTTCCTACTTCCCAAGTAATCGATGTACTTATTTCTCTAATCCCATGTCAGGCTGGTGGAGTTGATTTAGGCATGTCCTTCTTTAGTGACCGATTTGGATAGCTGAACAACAGCCCCGGGGAATGGGGATTATGTCATCTTCCTCGACGGATGATTCCAGGTTTGCGAGTGCATCGACCTTGCTATTTTCCTCTCGAGGTATGTGGACCAAATTCCATTCTTTTAAGCGACGCAAAGTGACCTGAAGTTTATCTAGGTATCGTTGCATCCTGTCCTCTCGAACCTTGAAGCTCCCATTTGACTGATTTACTACCAGAAGGGAATCACATTTTGCTTCGATGACTTACGCTCCTAGGCCTTTGGCCAATTTGAGTCCTGCAATCATAGCCTTATACTCGGCTTCGTTGTTAGTCAAGTTTGCAGTTTTTAAAGATTTTCTAATCAAGCTACCTGTAGGTGGCTTCAAAATTATGCCGAGCCCGGATCCTTTCACGTTCGAGGCACCGTCGGTGAATAGGGTCCATACCCCCAATGTTGTACCTGTTTTTAGTAGAAGTTATTTTTCTACCTCGGGCACAAGGGCGGGCGTAAAGTCGGCCACGAAGTCCGCCAAAATTTGGGACTTGATAGCTGTTCGGGGATGATATTCGACATCATATCCCCCGAGCTCGATGGCCCGTTTGGCCAGTTGGCTCGATAATTCGGGTTTATGCAATATATTTCGAAGAGGATACGTCGTTAAAACACATGTACATGACATTGAAAATAAGGCTTTAATTTTCGAGATGCACTTATTAATGCAAGAGCTAATTTTTCTAAGTGTGGATACCTGGTTTCAGCATCTCCCAGGGTTCGACTCACATAGTAGACAGGGAATTATGTACCTTTCTCATCTTGAACCAACACGCTACTTACCGCTACAGTGGACACTGCTAAGTACAAATATAGCATTTCGTCTTCCTTTGGGGTGTGGAGCAAAGAAGGGCTTGAGTGATACCGCTTTAACTCCTCTAAGGCGCGTTGGCAATCCGGAATCCACTCAAAGTTGTTTTTCTTTTTGAGTAGGGAGAAAAAGTGATGGCTCCGATCTGATGACCTCGAGATGAAGGTCAACAGCTATACGGCCTTCACATTGTTTACCACTGTGATTTCTTTGATGGCCTTGATTTTGTCGGGGTTGATTTCGATCTTCCTGTTTGATACCATGAAGCCTAAAAATTTGCCCGAACCCATGCTGAAGGTGCATTTCTCGGGGTTGAGCTTCATGTTGTAGTTTCTAAGGGTGTCGAAAGTTTCTTGCAAATGAGTCAAATGGTCCTCGGCGCGCAAGGATTTTACTTTCATGTCATCAATGTAAACTTCCATGGATTTACCTATCTGACGTTCGAACATCTTATTAACTAAGAGTTGGTATGTGGCCCCTGCATTTTTTAGCCCGAAGGGCATTACATTGTAGCAGTATGTGCCATACTTCATGATGAACGAAGTTTTTTCCCTATCCTCGGGGTTCATTTGAATTTGATTGTACCCAAAGTAGGCGTCGAGAAAGGTGGGGATCTCGTTGCCGGCCATGGCATCAATCAAACGATCGATGTTAGGAAACGGGAATGAATCTTTAGGGCATGATTTATTTAAGTCTTTATAATCTACGCACATCCTTAATTTGTTCCCCTTTTTGGGAACTACTACTACATTGGCCAGCCATTCGGGATATTTTACTTCCATGATGGACCCTATTTTGAGGAGTTCCGTTACCTCGTCTTTGACGAACGCATGTGTTACCTCGGACTGAGGCCTCCTTTTTTGCTTCACCAGTTTGAACCTGGGGTCGACGCTTAGCCGATGGCCCGGGGGGGGGGNNNNTCATGTCTAAGTGAGACCAAGAAAAGCAATCAATGTTGTTAATAAGAAATTGAATGAGTTTCTTCCTGAGTTCGGGGGTTAATCCCGTTTCCAGGTATACCTTTCGATCTGGTAGATGTTTCATCAAAACAACCTGCTCCAGTTCTTCAACCGTTGATTTTGTTGCGTCCGATTCTTCGGGGGCAACGAAGGTTCGAGGGGTGAGAAAGTCTTCTTCATCATCGTGCACTGCGAACATTTCCTTTACCGCGTGTTGCTCTTCGTACACCATTTTTACGCCATCTTTAGTTGGGAACTTCAACATCTGATGGAGAGTCGATGGTACCGCTCTTATGCTATGTGTCCATGGCCTTCCAAGCAGGGCATTGTATTTCGTGTTACCCTTGATGACATGAAACTTGGTATCCCGAACTGTACTGGACACATTGACTGGGAGGGTGATTTGCCCCTTCGTTGCTTCGCTCGTTATGTTAAACCCATTGAGGGCTTAAGAATCGGGTATGATTTGGTCGAATAGTTCGATCTGCTCCACTACCCCCTCGATCCGATTATATTGGCCGAGCTACATGGATCCACGAACACACGTTTAATTTGAACGTTGTTTAAGAGAAAAGAAATTACCAGTGCATCATTATGTGGTTGGGACAAGGCTTTAATATCTTCTTCTCTGAACACAACAGTTCTTTCAAGAATTTAACTTTGAGTTCGCTCTTCCATGGTGATGGGCACTTTGGCCTATTTGAAAACGGGTCCTCGCGGTGTCACGATCCAAAATACAAACTCAGGTCGTGATGGCGCCCAACCTCGGTGTTAGGCAAGCCCACACTTAAATTACTAAGGATTCCTCCCATGCTTGGTTAAACATCCCAACACGTGCCATGTTTTAAAGTTCAAAACATTTACCGAAAAAGATAGCAAGCCTTTTTTTTTTTTTTACCAAAAA
>ML434018.1:80281-102602 GCA_005239525.1 Nicotiana knightiana | reverse complement strand
GTGTGTGCCAGGAACTAGTGTCACAAGTCCTACGGGCATACTAACAGAATATACAAAACATAATATACAATCCCACTGTCTGAAAGAAATAGACGGGAAATAAGCAAAAGAAAACTCCATAGTGCTGCCGAGGATCGTCAGGAGAAGTAGCTCACCGTGAAGTCGGGTCAAACTAAGATCAGAATCGAGCTCCGATCTGATAACCAGATACACCAGCCTCAGAACCTGTACAATTAAGTACATAAGTGCAACATGAGTACATAAAACAAATATGTACCTAGTGAGTATCCCGCCTAACCTCGAAGAGGTAGTGATGAGAGGTAGACGTGATACTTACTAGGGTCAACATTTCTAAATAACATGATTTAATAGGAACTAGGCAGGCATAACAGTCGTAGAAATCACAAAGATATAAATTATCAAGTATAGTTGTATTTACCTTTGCATGTCAAATTTCACTAACACATGATGTACTAAATTCCCTTATTAACATGAACCAGTTTATACAATTACAACAAATTCCCAGTAAATAATAAAACACATAATAGGCCGGAAGCGTACAACCGAAACGTCGCGAAACTTAATGTGCACTGCCGAGGGTCGAACGGCTCGAACCATAGATGCATTTATTACCCCGCTCGCGAATCGAACATGCGACGCGGTTGACATAATAGTAGGGCTATTCCGTTCACGAATCATACATGTGACGCGGTGTTATATACATACATAAAATTATCAATTTTTTTTAAGGAATTAACAGAGATTATTCTTTAAGGCAAGAAATTAAGCAATATATCATGGAACACTTCCTAATATTCTCATGCCAAATCAAGGATAACAAGCAACTCAAAATACGTTTAGGAATACATGTAAGGCACATATAAGCATGCTCGTGAGTCCTAGAACTACCCAACATAACATAGTAGTAGCTACGCACGGACTCTCGTCACTTCGTGCGTGCGTAGCCCCCACAAATAAGGACATGAAATTGTTTATAACCACCTATGGGGATAATTCCCTCTTACAAGGTTAGAAAGAAGACTCATCTCGTGACGAATCTACTCCCCTGACCAAGAACGCACCCGAAACTCCGAACTCTACACCCGAGGACTCGAAACTAGCCAAATGTTATACAAATTCATCAATTTATGCTCAAAGTATGGAAATCCTCCTACTACTAAGTCAAATTCGCCATTCTTGAAGAAATCCTAAAATCCAACCCCGGGCCCACATGCTCGGATTCCAAAAATTTTCGAAGGAAACACTCACCCATAGCCTAAGGATCATTAATACATGATTTTTAATTGATTTCATAGCTAATAGACGGATAATTTTCTAAATTCTCGATGGCCCTAGGTTACTACCCAAATTCCTAAATTTTCCACTGATTAAGTAGTTAAATCCTACTAAGAATGCATGCATTAACCACTTTAAGATAGAATTTACTTACCTTTCAGTGGTTGGGTCGTTGAGCCTTTTTCCCAAGATCTTAAGGTGTTCTAATGGAGGAAGAAATGAAAAAATAATGAAGAATCCCGTATTGAAGAAGCACACTGTCTGACAGTGTTTCCGCACCTGCGGCTCGAGGACCGCACCTGCGGTCTCGCACCTTCGAGCAAAGGCTCGCACCTGTGGAAATGGATGAGGAAGCCTGGGCCCGCACATGCGGCTCCGCTCCTGCGGAACTTTGTCCGCACCTGTGAGAAATGGAATGCATGCTGGGGGTCGCACCTGCAATGCTGGGACCGTAGGAGCGGTCCCGCACCTGCAACTGGGCAACCGCACCTGCGGATCACAGCAGAACAGGTGCACCAGCAGCTATTTCAGCTAGTTTTTTGCCTCATGTGGTGTCCGAGAGGCACCTAGGCCCACCCGAGCACCCGTCCAAATATACCAACAAGTCCCAAATCATAATACGGACTCGCTCGAGCCTTCAGAACACCCAAAAACAATGCTAAAACTCAAAATCACCCCTCAAAACCCCTAGAACCAAACTTAGGAACTGTAAGTTTTCTTGACTTTGCGAACAACGCGCCAAACCGACCTATACTACTCGGAATGATACCAAATTTTATAGGCAAGTCATAAATGACACAACAAAACTATTCCTGATCTCGGAATTCCGTTTGGACCTCGATAACACAAAAACACGTCCCAAACCACAATAGGAACTTAAGAGACTTCTAATTTCAATATTGGGTGCCGAAATGCTCCTGGGTCATCAGAAACCCATTCCGAACATACGCCCAGGTCCGAAATCATCATACGAAGCTACAAGAATCGTCGAAACTCGATTCCGGAGTCGTTTACCCAAAATGTTGACCAAAGTAAAACTTAGCCTTAAAGGCCAACCTTAAGGAACCAAGTGTTCCAATAGCACTCTAAACACTTCCGAATCCCGGACCAGCCACCCTCGCAAGTCATAAATCACAATAAGCCGCTATGGGAAGTTTCATTTAGGGGAATGGGGTCCGATAACGTAAAACAACCGGTCGGGTTGTTACATTCTCCACCTCTTAAACAAACGTTCGTCCTCGAACGGGTCTAGAATCTTACCTGAAGTGCTGAATAAGTGTGGAAATCTGCTCCGCATGTCCTCCTCGGACTCCCAGGTCGCCTCCTCAACTAGTTGGCCCTTCCACTGGACCTTTACGGCAGAAACTCTCTTGGACCTCAACTGGCGGTCCTGTCTATCAATAATAGCACTTGGCTCCTCCTCGTAGCTCAACCTCTCATCCAAATAAATAGTGCTGAAGTCAACCACGTGAGAGATATCGGCGTGGTACCTCCGGAGCATGGATGCATGAAAAACTGGATGAACTCCTGATAAATTGGGAGGCAAGGCTAGCTCATAAGCAACCTCCCCAACTCGCCTCAACACCTCGAAGGGACCTATAAACCTCGGCCTTAGCTTTCCCTTCTTCCAAAACTTCATAATACCCTTCATAGGCGAGACTTTCAGCAGGAACCTATCTCCCTCTATAAATGATACATCACGCGCCCTCTGATCCGCGTAACTCTTCTTTCTGGATTGTGCTGTGCGGATCCTCTCCTGAATCAACTTCTCTTTATCCAAAGCATCCCTCACCAGGTCGGTGCCATATAACTTAGCCTCGCCAGGCTCAAACCACCCGATAGGAGAACGATATCGCCGACCATACAAAGCCTCAAATGGTGCCATCTCAATGCTGGAGTGATAAATATTATTGTAAGCAAACTCGGCCAAAGGCAGGAACTGGTCACACTGACCTCCGAAGTCAATCACACATGCCATGAGCATGTCCTCCAATATCTGAACTGTACGCTCTGGCTGACCATCAGTCTGAGGGTGAAATGTTGTGCTGAGGTCTATCTGGGTTCCCATCTCACTATGCAATGCTCTCCAGAAGTGCAAGGTGAACTGAGGACCTCGATCTGATATAATGGACATCGGCACACCATGCAACCGGACTATCTCCCGAATGTAGATCTGGGCCAACCTCTCAGAAGTATAAGTAGTAGCTACTGGAATGAAATGCGCCGATTTGGTCAATCTATCCACAATGATCCAAACCGTGTCAACCTTCCGCAAAGTCCGAGGCAACCCAACCACGAAGTCCACAGTGATGCGCTCCCAATTCCACTAAGGAATGGGCATCTGCTGAAGTAGGCCTCCTAGCCTCTGGTGCTCATACTTAACCTACTGGAAATTAAGACACCTATCCACATACTCCACAATGTCCTTATTCATTCACCTCAACCAGTAATGCTGCTTCAAATCACGATACATCTTCGTAGCACCAGGATGATCAGAATACCGAGAACTGTGTGCCTCCTCTAGAATCCTCTCCCTTGGGCTATCAACCTTAGGAACACATAAGCAGACCTGAAGTATCAAAACACCATCCTCTCCAATAATAACCTCCTTGGCCCTACCCTAAACCCCTATCTCTCGTAGCTCAGCAAAACACGGATCATCATACTGCCGAGCCTTAATCTCCCCCAATAACGAAGACTGAGCAACCACATGTGCAAGAACTCGACGGGGCTATGAAAGGTCTAATCTCACCAGGTGATTGGCCAAGGACTGAATGTCCAAGACTAGAGGTCTCTCCTCTGCTGCAATATAAGCCAAGCTACCCATACTCTTCGCCTTCCTGCTCAAAGAATCTGCTACCACATTTGCCTTGCCCGAGTGATAAAGAATAGTGATATCATAATCCTTCAAAACCTCAAGCCATATGCGCTGCCTCAAATTAAGATCCTTCTGCTTGAGCAAGTGCTGCAAGCTACGGTGGTCTGTATAAACCTCACAGGACACTCCATACAAGTAGTGCCTCCAAACGTTAAGTGCATGAACAATCCCTGCCAACTCCAAATCGTGCACATGATAATTCTTCTCATGAACCTTCAGCTGGCGCGAAGCATAAGCAATAACTCTCCCCTCCTGCATCAATACACACCCCAAGCCAACGCGTGAAGAGTCGCAATATACTGTATACATCCTAGAATCGGAAGGCAATACTAGAACTGGTGCTGAGGTCAATGCTGTCTTGAGCTTATGAAAGCTCGCCTCACACTCGTCAGACCATCGAAACGGGGCATTCTTCTGAGTCAATCTGGCCAATAGAGTTGAAATAGAAGAGAACCCCTCCACAAATCGGCAATAATAGCCTGCTAGGCCCAGAAATCTCTTGTTCTCTATAGCTGAAGTAGGACGTGACCAACTATGAACTGCCTCGATCTTCTGAGGATCAACCTTGATACCCTCTCATACCACATGCCCCAAGAATGCCACAGAATCCAACCAGAAATCACACTTGGAGAACTTAGCATATAGCTTCTGTTCTCGCGAAGTCTGGAGTACAACTCTTAAATGCTGCTCGTGCTCCCCCAGGCTACGTGAGTAAATCAAAATGTCATCAATGAAGACAATGTCAAAGGAATCAATATACGGCCTGAACACCCTATTCATCAATTCCATGAATGATGCTGGGGCATTAGTCAAGCCAAAGGACATCACCAGGAACTCATAATGGCCATATCTCGTACGAAAAGCAGTCTTCGGAACATCTGAAGCCCGAATACTCAACTGATGATACCTCGATCTCAAATCAATCTTAGAAAACACACGAGAACCCTGCAGCTGGTCAAACAAATCATCGATATGCGACAAAGGATAATAGTTCTTAATCGTAACCTTGTTCAACTGGCGGTAATCAATACACATCCGCATGGCCCATCCTTTTTCTTCACGAATAGAACTGGAGCACCCCACGGCGATACACTCGGCCTGATGAACCCCTTATCTAAAAACTCCTAAAGCTGCTCCTTCAACTCCTTCAACTCTTTAGGAGCCATACAGTAAAGAGGAATAGATATATGCTAGGTGCCTGGAGCTAAATCAATGCAAAAATCAATATCACGATCCGGAGGCATTCCCGGAAGGTCCGAAGAAAATACATCAGCAAAATCTCGAATAACTGGCACTGAATCAGTCATCGGAGACTCAGCGGTGGTGTCCCGCACATAGGAGAGGTAGGCTAGACAACCCTTCTCGACCATGTGTCGAGCCTTCAGGAATGAAATAACCCGACTGGCTGCACTAACTGAGGAACCTCTCCATTCTAGCCTAGGCGACTCTGGAATAACTAAAGTAACTATCTTGGCATGGCAATCTAGCACGACATCATAAGGAGATAGCCAATCCATGCCTAAAATAATCTTGAAATCAACCATGTCGAGCAATAAGATATCCGCTCGAGTCTCGAACCCACAAAAAAAAATCACACAGGACCGAGAAATCTTGTCTACAACCACAGAATCGCCCACGGGAGTGGACACATAAATAAGAGAACCCAAGGACTCACGAGGGACATCTAGAAAATGAGCAAATAAGACCGAAACATAGGAATAAGTGGATCCGGGATCCAATAACACCGATGCCTCTCTACCACATACTGTAATAATACTTGTGATCACGGCGTCTGAGGCCACTGCATCTAATCTTGCCGGGATAACATAGAATCTAGCTGGAGCCGGAAGACTACCCTCCGCTGGAATGGATAGGGGCCGGCAGAGCTCCCCCTGCCTGGGTTCCACTTATGAGACGACCTCTACCAGTCTGCCCTCCACCTCTGGGTGGACGAACTTCCGGTGCTAAAAGTGTAGGCTGATAGCTCTGCTGAACGGCCTTGACCCGAAGCCTAGGAAAAGTCCTCCTCATATGGCCCGGATCCCCACACTCATAACATCTAACTGGTGGCATGGCCTGCTGCCCTGAAGAAGGACCCTGGACAGCTAGGGGACAGTGAGAACTCTCCGGCGTAGCACTGAAGTAAGGACTAGGAGACCCTTGATGACCGGAATACCCTCCTGAGGAACCCTGAATGGCTGGTAGGCGGTAGGAACTCTCTGGCATGGCGCTGAAATAGGGCCTCACTGGAGGACCAAGGGGAGGTGGTAGAGGAGCTGAATATGGAGGCCTGCTAGGCTGGCCTCTACCAAACTGACCTCTACCCCTGGCTGGGGCACCTCTGGAATCTCCTGAAAATCTAGCTCTCTTATCATGCTGACCCTGCTCTCTGCCTCTCGAACGATAACCCTCAATACGGCGAGCTATCTCAACCACAAGCTGATAGGGAGTCCCCATATCCACCTCTCGGGCCATGTTGGCCCTAATACCTAAGAGAAATCCAGATATAAATCTCTGCACTCTCTCAGCATCAGTAGGAAGTATCATAAGGGCATGACAAGACAAATCAAAAACCCTGGCCTCGTAGTTTGTCACTGACATATGTCCCTGCTCCAGCTGCTCAAACTGATATCGTAGCTCTTCCCTCTCGGAGGGTGGAATATACCTGTCCAGGAACAGCTGAGTAAACTGCTCCCAAGTAATAGAAGGGGAACCTGCCGGTCTACCCAGGATATAGGACTGCCACCATCTGCAGGCCCTGCCCTCAAGCTGAAAAGTGGTGAGATCCATTCCATGGGACTCCAGTATCCTCATGTTGTGCATTTTGTCCCTGCACCTATCAGTAAAGTCCTGGGCATCCTCGCCCTTCTCACCCCCGAAGATAGGAGGGTGCAATCGGGTCCATCTATCCAGTAACTTCTGTGGATCGCCGTTCGCAGCTAGTCTGAGCTCAAGTGCTGCTGCTATAGGCTGGGCCCCACCCACGGACAGTGTGCCCAGGGTATGATAAACTGCTGCTGCCTGACCTGCAGCCTGGGCGGTAGGAGTCTGGAGCCCCATCCCGCCTGAGATGTGGCCGGATCTGCCAAAACTAAACCGATCTAGGAGATAGTGTCCATGAACCACATCATACGGCCCATGATCTCCTGAAATCCTGGCGCCATCATAAAGTCCACTAGAGCAGGACCTGCTGGGGGAACCTCACCCTGGTCCTCTGTAGTAGGGTCCTCTAGTGGTGGTATGACTGGAATAGCTCGGGGACGCCCTCGTCCCCTACCTCGGGCCGGTACCCTCCCCCGGCCTCTTCCACGGCCTCGAACAATGGGGGTTGCGGCCCCTCCCGGGAATAGAAGAATGCAATTTAGTAAACCATTGACTGCACGATAGAATAAAAATAAGGAGAGGTTTTCCTAACACCCCATAGCTTCCCGAAGATAAGTGCAGATGTCTTCATACTAATCCGCAAGACTCTACTAGGTTTGCCCGTGACTTGTGAGACCTATGTGAACCTAGTGCTATGATACCATGTTGTCACGACCCAAAATACTAACCAGGTCGTGATGGCGCCCAACACCGGGGTTAGGCAAGCCCACACTTAAATTACTAAGGATTCCTCCCATGCTTGGTTAAACATCCCAATACATGCCAAGCTTTAAAGTTCAAAACATTTATTGAAAAAGATAGCAAGACATTTTTTTTTACCAAAAGCAGTCAAAAAGAGGAATAAGCCAATATATATACTGACCCGCAAACCAAAACAACAGTTATGTTTGTGCCAGGAACTAGTGTCACAAGTCCTACAGGCATACTAACAGAATATACAAAACATAATATACAATCCCACTGTCTGAAAGAAATAGACAGGAAATAAGCAAAAGAAAACTCCATGGTGTTGCGGAGGATCTTCAGGAGAAGTAGCTCACCGTGAAGTCGAGTCCAACTAAGATCAGAATCGAGCTCCGGTCTGATAACCAGATGCACCAGCCTCAGAACCTACAATTAAGTACAGAAGTGCAGCATGAGTACATAAAACAAATATGTACCAGATGAGTATCCCGCCTAACCTCGAAGAGGTAGTGACGAGAGGTAGAAGTGATACTTACTAGGGTCAACATTTCTAAATAACATGATTTAATAGGAACTAGGCAGGCATAACAGTCGTAGAAATCACAAAGATATAAATTATCAAGTATAGTTGTATTTACCTTTGCATGTCAAATTTCACTAGCACATAATGTACTAAATTACCTTATTAACATGAACCAGTTTATACAATTACAACAAATTCCCAGTAAATCATACGGCACATAATAGGCTGGAAGCGTACGACCGAAACATCGCGAAAATAAATGTGCACTGCCGAGGGTCGAACGGCTCGAACCATAGATGCATCTATTACCGAGCTCGCGAATCGAACATGCGACGCAGTTGACATAATAGTAGGGCTATTCCGCTCACGAATCATACATGTGACGCGGTGCCATATACATACATAAAATTATAAAAAGATTTTAAGGAATTAACAGAGATTATTCTTTAAGGCAAGAACTTAAGCAATATATCATGGAACAAAACTTCCTAATATTCTCATGCCAAATCGAGGATAATAAGAAATTCAAAATGCGTTTAGGAATTCATGTAAGGCACATATAAGCATGCTCGTGAGTCCTAGAACTACCCAACATAACATAGTAGTAGCTACGCACGGAATCTCGTCACTTCGTGCGTGCGTATCCCCCGAAAATAAGGACATGCAATTGCTTATAATCACCTATGGGGACAATTCACTCTTACAAGGTTAGAAAGGAGACTCACATTGTGACGAATCTACTCCCCGCACCAAGAACGCGCCCGAAACTCCGAACCGTACACCCGAGGACTCGAAACTAGCCAAATGTTATACAAATTCATCAATTTATGCTCAAAGTATGGAAATCCTCCTCCTACTAAGTTAAATTCGCCATTCTTGAAGATTTCCTAAAATCCAACCCCGGGCCCGCATGCTAGGATTCAAAAAAATTTCGAAGGAATTAATCACCCACAGCCTAAGGATCATTAATGTATGATTTTTACTTGATTTCATAGCTAATTGACGGGTAATTTTCTAAATTCTCGAAGGCCCTAGGTTACTACCCAAATTCCTAAATTTTCCACTAATTAAGTAGTTAAATCCTACTAAGAATGCATGCATTAACCACTTTAAGATAGAATTTACTTACCTTTCAGTGGTTGGTTCGTTGAGCCCTTTTCCCAAGCTCTCAAGATGTTCTAATGGAGGAAGAAATGAAGAAATAATGAAGAATCCCGTATTTAAGAAATACACTGTCTGACAGTATTTCCGCACCTGCGGCTCGAGGACCGCATCTGCAGTCTCGCACCTGCGAGCAAAGGCTCGCACCTGCAGAAATGGACGAGGAAGCCTGGGCCCGCACCTGCGGAGGGGAGACCGCACCTGCGGCTTCGTTCCTGCGAAACTTTTTCCGTACCTGCGAGAAATGGACTGCTCGGTGGGGGTCGCACCTGGGAGGCTGGGACCACAGGAGCGGCCCTGAACCTGCGACTGGGCAACCGCATCTGCAGATCACACCACAACAGGTGCACCAGCAGCTATTTCAGCTGGTTTTTGGCCTCGTGTGGTGTCCAGGAGGCACCTGGGCCTACCTGAGCCCCCGTCCAATTCTACCAACAAGTCCTAAATCATAATAAGGACTCGCTCGAGCCTTCGGAACACCCAAAACAACGCTAAAACTCAAAATCACACCTCAAAACCCCTAAAACCAAACTTAGGAACTTTAAGTTTTCTTGACTTCGCTAACAACGCATCGAACCGACCTATACTACTCGGAATGACACCAAATTTTGCAGGCAAGTCATAAATGACATAGCAGAACTATTCCCGATCTCAGAATTCCGTTCGGACCTCAATAACACAAAAACACATCCCAAACCACAATAGGAACTTAAGGGACTTCTAATTTTAATATTGGGTGTCGAAATGCTCCCGGGTCATTAGAAACCAATTCCGAACATACGCCCAGGTCCAAAATTATCATTGAAACTTGATTCCGGGGTCCTTTACCGAAACTGTTGACCGAAGTCAAACATGACCTTAAAGGCCAACCTTAAGGAACCAAGTGTTCCTATAGCACTCTAAACACTTCCGAATCCCGGACCAGCCGCCCCTGCAAGTCATAAATCACAATAAGGCACTATGGGAAGTTTCATTTAGGGGAACGGGGTCCGATAATGCAAAACAACAGGTCGAGTCGTTACACGCGGGACATCAGTTTCTCCAATAATCACGTGAACGACGTGCTGTGGTCCTTGTGGCCCATTCTTCTTGTTCGGTTTTCTTTCTCGGAGGTGGTTCTTGGATCGATCGTCGAGAAACTCTTAAAGATTCCTTTTGTTGATCAATTGGGTCACTTCTTTTTTAGCGGGAGTTCTCCGTGCTTTTTGTCGGTATTCTCCGCGCACACTCCCATATGTATAGAGGCTCATATTGACACCCAGAGTATTGCGTGAGCCCTCATCACCGGGGATTTTTACTGGTTCCCCTATAGGGTTTTGCGGTGGTACACCGACATCCGAGCAGCTGCACCGTTCTTTCTATGGTCCTGAGGACCATTGTTTTCATGTGCATTCGCTGAGTTAGACATTTTCTGACCTGAAATTGAAGATTCTTGGACAAGAAAAAGTGTAAATAATAACTTTTGTTTTTAGAAAACCAGCACTAAAACAATCACTATTATTTTTAGCCCCACGTTGGGGACCAAACTATTTACCTTGAAAATGGTAATTACAATTATATTTAATTTTGTGGTTCTAAAAAAATGTGATCTATTTTAATACTAATTGTTTAGGAACCATATGCTAGGTGAGAGTTAATAAGAATGAGACAAGAGCGAAGGATAACAGACTTATACAAACCGAGCGGTCATGAGATGGGGTCTCGAGCTTGGTAGAAATAAGGCCTTGAGGTCGAGCTCAGGGGCTTGACAGAGGGGGTCGATGAGGATACAATAGTATTGAAGGCCTCGAATATGGCCTCTTTATGATTAATAATGAGCAATAAATGAAGAACAATTGATGAACACAATAAATGAAAGGGCAATAAATCAATGGAACGATTGTAGAGAATGTTTGAGGTAGAGAGCAGGAAATGTTCTTGTATTGAATATCATGTGTGTTACAAAGTGACAAGAGTCCCCTATATAGAACAGGGGGAATCCCAACATAGTACATGTGTAATTATTACACAGAAATGCAGCTGGTACAGATATTTAATGTTTCGGTACGGACTTGTACTTTTCTTGCAGACTTGGTTAGCTTTAACCACGTGCCTTTTGGGAATTTCTCACTTTTTGATGATGGTCTTTGATATACACTGCTCCGAGGTCGAGCGTAGAGAATCCTCGATATGCTTCCTCGAGGAATTCCCCTCGATGTCGAACCTCGGAACGCTACAGAAGCCCTAAAATCGGCCTTCCTCGGTTTCACCATATACAGTGTGGTAGACATCAGCGGGTTGAGAATATCTGGGAGGTGATGGTTGGTATGTGGGTGGAGGTGTTTGGTATGCGAGTGGAGGGGTCTGGTATACAAATGGAGTTTTGGGTCCTAGGGCAACGATTACTGTTCCCACATCTTTCTTCTTTGACATACCACCTGATTGCAATGCTTTATTCGTGGCATGCAGTGCCTCAAAATTTGTCACCATCCCACTTTTAATACCTTCCTCGATCCTTTCTCCGAGCTTGATGATATCAGAGAACTTATGATTCTCAATAACCATTAGCCTTTCATAATATTGCGGATCCTGCGCCCTGACAAAGAACTTGTTCATCTGATCCTCATCTAACGCAGGCCTGACCTTCGCTGCTTCTGACCTCCACCGAGTAGCATACTCGCGGAAGGACTTAGTTGGTTTCTTCTTGAGGTTCTGGATGTAGAAAACATCAGGTGCATTCTCCGTGTTGAATCTTAACCTATCCATGAAATATGACGCCATGCTCACCCAATTAGCCCACTTCTTGGGATTCTGGCTTATGTACCAAGACAGGGCATCTCTAGTAAGGCTTCTCATAAACAACTTCATGTGAATCCTTTCATGTTTTCCAACCCCCACGAGCTTGTCATAGTAAGTTCTCAAATGAACCTTGGGGTCGCCCATTCCATCAAACACTTTGAACTTGGGAGGTTTGTAACCCTTCGGCAGTTCCACATCCGGCTGTATGCACAAATCTTCATAATTTAGACCTTCTATCCCTTTACCTCCTTCAACACCCTGAACTCGGCTTGTTAGTTTCTTGAGCTCCTCAGCCATATTCTTGATGAGCGGGTCCTTCTCGGTGTATTCTGGTGTATAAAAGATTGGTTGAGTGGAGTGAGGTAGGGTTTCTACGTATATAGGGTTGTTCTGGTGAAGGCCAGGAGTTTGGCCATGATGATGATCATTGGTGGAGTTTTAGGGTTCGGGAATAATTTGTGGGGTATTTTGGGGAGTATGGTAGGTGGTTTGCTTGTATTGAGGAGGGAGAGGTTGATTTTGAGGTGGTTTTGTATACTGGTGAGGTGCGGGAGGATTCTGCGGGCGTTTGTTGGGTGTGTTTTGAGGTGGTACGGGTTCTGGATGTTTGAGTGATTGATGTCTGGGATGTTGAGTGTGAGAGATAGGTTTGCTAAGCTACAGACCTGCTCAAGCTTGCCCTGAAATTTGAGTATTTTCTGTTCAAGTCGTGAAACCACATCATTTGGGGCCTGAGTACCCCGACCATCGGAAGTTTCTGCATTCTCAACATGTGCGTTGTTATCCTTTCTGATGCCGTTCATGTCATCCATCTTTTCTTTTCCTTTTCCTTTTGGTGGGCTAGGAGGAGGAGAAGGTGGAGGGCCCTTGGATCTGGTATGATAAGATGATGATGCCAGTATGTGTGAACCAACCTTGGGGAATGTGAATAATCAAAAAGGAAAGAAAAACAAAAGGTAACTAAGTCATCAAGGGTTCCAAAAAGAGTATTTGCAATATCTAAACACATAGTGCGGGAATGTAAATTTGCGTCCTAATTTGGGAGCCTCGTGGTACCGAGGCAATCCTAGCGACAAATTGATTTGGAGAATTTTAGTGCCAATAATTGCCTCATTTATTTAATGTAAAAGTAGATGAATCTAAAACACACTAAACAAGATAAGTCATTAATGGCACTCGGCCTTATTAAATTTGGAAAAAGAAGGTAAATCTGCTCTACTTGGTCTAGAAGGACCTTCCCCAGGCTTGATCTTCTTGGCTCCATCGATCAGATTCCCCAGGTCGTGCATGCCCAACAACATGTATACTCTCGCTAGATGTCCTCCTTTGCTTCCCTCAATATTCTGGCAGTCAGCAACTCTTTTCCTCGTCTTCCACTCCAGCTCCATCAGACCTTGCTCTAGATACTCCACCCTTTCAATAGACGTGATAGCCAATTCCCTCCATTCATTGATCAATCTCTTATCTGTCTCGTGTATCTACAGATCTCCAGCCTCGGTCTCATGGATCCTTTTGCGCAGTGTGTTGTATTTCACTTGGCCTCAGAATCTCCATCTATGACCTTGTTTCCCCGGCTGATTCCTAGCTCAACTATCCCTGCTAGGCTGTCCTCCAACCATGATAGGTAAAAAGGTACATATCCCGCGTGATACATGTCTGGCTCGACGGTTTTTGTTTCGACAATAATCTTTGAGTGCCACATATGCTAAGCTTGACACTTGTAAGGGACATCGTCATCCTGAAAATCTATCCGGTAATAACTCATTTTTGCCACCCGCGGTATGATCTGCTTCCTACTTGCTTGTCTCATAACCCTGATGGGAACATAAGGGTATATTCCTCTTAACCCGATCAACACCAAGTGCGGAGCGTCCCTAGACCTGATGATGAACTCGTCATAGGGAACCATTCGAACATCCATTGGACCTAATCCCCAGTCAAAATTGTCGAAAAATTGTACCCATTCCGTAGCACTTTCTGGTTGAGCAAACCTGTCTGGGATATAAGTCATTCTCTTAGGGTGGTGGAAGGTTGTATGATCATTCCACGCCCTTCGTGGAAACTCTTGACGATATTGACCCTTTTGGAGATGATCCAATAACCAAAGTTGTGGAAGCAAATTCCAACCTTCGAAATGTTTAAACCCCTTCTGGTAGCAGTCCAAAGCCCGATAGATGTCAGCTATGATCATAAGGACAATTTTATATGTCTTCCCTTCAGTTCCTTCCATTAAAGTTTTGGCTACCATAGCCAGTCTGGTGTGAATTCTGTCCCCTTGCATTGGGAACACTATCATACCCAGGAAACAGACAAAGAACACAAAAACCCTGTGATGAGTATGATCCAAGGAAGTAATAGATAACTCATCATGAAAAATACGGTAGGATTTTCTATGACTGTATCGTTCATATAAATAGTCAAAGGGTACATAAGACTTCTTTAAGCACTCCAAATCGTCGTTCTTTTTCAGACCCATCATCTTCAGAATCCCCCAGTGGTGCTATTTTCTAGCACCAATAAACCAGGACTGTCCAAGGTAGCCAAGCGAATCCCCCTATTTCTTCCAGGAGAGGGGTCACTTCTATGTTTCCAAAGCGAAACACTGATCTTTCGCTATCCTAGAACATGGTTGCAGCTTCAATTAATATGTTATTTGGTTGGATGTCTAACAGCGAAGGAATATGTCCCAGGACCTTCTTCACATGCTTTTTGTCACTTTAGGAAAGATCCTCCCACCAATCCAGTAGAAGTGGTGGTATACTATGGACCATGCCGAAACTGGGGACTTCATGCCTCATTTTCTGCAAAACAAATATGGTTAGACTTTTCCCCCTCCTAATTCGGCTATTTATACATCAATGATTAGCATACTGGCACATATTTCTCCAAATTAATGCACAAAATCGTGGTTGCGTCCGTTGGGATTATGGAAACCCCGGTGGACTTTGGACAAGGCTTGTCTTAAAAGGTTATTATGTGGACAACACATTAATCCGGCTAGGTTTGACCATGATGCATGTACAGTTACAATCAGAGTAAGGTTGCTATAGGGGTATAGACTGGTACCCTCAAGCGGACAAATTGAGGGGGAAAGGCACAGAACCGTCGACTGCACCACTGATCGACTAGTTTTACCGCAAATAAGCCTTTCTGAATTTAAAGGGTGATATATCGGAAGGGCGCAAACACTCATCAAGTGTTGCTATAGGATTGATTACGCACGAGTGGAATATGATGTTGAGCATGATTTATGCAACAGTAAATAGCATGTTGTCACGTATTTGCACGTTAAAAATGATAAATGCGATATTTAATAATTGAAAGACGTTTAAGAAAGAAAACAAGGAGACAAGCCAGTTTCTGTAGTAAAGGAAATCATAAATGCTTGAAAATAGGCAATTAAATTCACATATAGGGGAAAGGGAAAGGGAAAGGGTGCACACATATTAGCAGAATAAAGCATGCTTAAGACTAATTCAAAAAAGCAAGTTCGTCATGGTAAGAGCCTAATGATTCCCCAGCAGAGTCGCCATGCTGTCGCGCCCCCCTTTTTCCTCGCGGAGTCCGAGTTTCGACATTTTGGGACAACTCCCTTCCTTTTGGGATGGGGTATGGGATTTGAAGATTCGCCACCTAACGGATTAATGTGCGTTAGGGAACCTAAAGCAAGTAACTCATAAACCGGTTTATATCACCAGAGATTGGGTAAGGGCTCGAAATTACCTTGAGGGGAAGGTGTTTGTCACCCCTCGAGGTCCACAACGGTGGGTACCGGGCAAACTTAATTCAAGCGAATCATTCTTTAAAGGAAAATAAAAAAGTTTAAAAATAGATAGAGATTAATTTAAAACGGAAATTAAAGGGATCCTAGGTTTATTAGCCTATAGGATCACTTCTATGCAATACTCGGCAACCTTCCTCAAATAGAGGTGTTACGCGTAGCATTAGCGCACAGGTCATCATCTCCTTTACGACCTAGTTGCCCTCCCCTTTTCAATTATTACCTAAGCGTTCTAATAACATCCAGTACGTACCTTATGCGTGCACTACTCGTACCTTACCTATGGGCCTGGAGGTGCTTAGGACCTCTATTTAAGGTGGTTCTAGGCTCACCTATGTTGCTTAAAATGAGAAAACTAAGCGACAAACAAAAATCAAGTAGGATTTTCATATAAGTAGCAATTAAGGGGATCATATTTACCTCCCACAAATAGACAAATAGACAAATAGACGCACATTATTCAAGAAATTTTTAATGATTTAGGATCCTATAGGCAGGACATCTAAGTGAGCATAAACAAAATATACAACAATTTTATTAAAGCAAGGCTGTGAGTACCTATCAGTTTGCCTACTGATTCTGTTACTTACTTAATCTGGGCACGTTTCAAACATAAAGAAAATCACAATTTTAAACCAAGATTGTAATTATCCTACATGCTTGCCTAAGTGATAACCGGGCAGGATCCTATAGACATGGTATGTAAACGTTAATCAGACCATAATTTATAAACCAGAGATTGATTTTAACAGGCAGATTTCGTCTTTTTAGATCCTATAGGCATGCTTTCTATTTGCTAAAACTGATTACAAGCATTATTTCCTACAGACATGATATCTAAACATAGAAACTGATTTTTATATTTATTTCCTATAGGCATGATGTCTAAGCGTCAAGACTAATTTTATATATGTTTCTTATAGGAATGATATCTAGGCGAGTAAGGCGTTAACCAGTTTCTAAGAAAGTTCAACAAGGAAGATCCTAGGAACATGATTTCTAATGCACAAAAACATGATTATTGATGCAGAATTGATAAACGACCTATAAGCAGGATTTCTAGGATGTAGAGTGTGAAAATTCAGGATAATGAGATAAAACCTATAGGAATGGTTTCTAATGCACATAAGGAATCACCACAACAGCTTATAAGCATGATTTCTACCCGGATATGATAAAAGATATATAAAAATCCCTCCCCAACTTTTAATAATAACCCCATATCTGTTTTATAGAGATTATTATTACAGACCAATACAAATGAATTACATAATGAAAATCACTATACTATAGGGAGCCTTGGCAGGCCCAAAGTCAACCTGGAAGTCAGGCCTCCAATCAGATCTGGAGTACACCAATAGTTCATAATACACCAAATGGGCTTCTGTTGTATCAAAGTTCCCAAGGGCCTCAGGGACCCCGAGCAATGCTCACACCAGAACCTTTTCACAGAAACAGTTTTGTGAACAAGTTCGGAAGGCCATCCCTAGTGTGTCAGAGTTCGGAGGAGTCTCATGGCTCCTAGGCAGTGCTCACACGGGAGGGGGCAGGACCCTAGATATATAAGAGTAGGAATTGAAAATAGTATATAAAAGTAGTAGATAGTTTTAGGAAAAACAGTTTGCACTTTTAGAAGTGAATAGAAACAGATTACAAGATTAAAAACTACAAACATAACAACATTTAGCAGACTGAATTCAGGCATGAATTCCAGTAGTTAAACAATGGAATCATAGACAGAACATAGTCATAATTAAATCAAACGAGGTTTCCCATGGTTGGAATTGACTTAGTTCATTAACTATTACTAGGTGAGCATATAGACATGTATTAAACAGAGAACAAAATGCTGAAGTTAAGTTACTAATCAGACAGCCATACAGAAAGGGTAGCAGGATTTTAGAGCACCATTATCCTTGAAAGAAATATACAGAAATCATGAATTAATCAGGAACATGTTAAGGTAAATTATCAACACATAAAACAAGTCAGGAATTGAGGCAGGCTAGTTGAGAAACAAGTAAACACGTGTCATGGATCAAACAGGAATATTCCATACTAACATATAGGACAGGACAAACCAACCGGAATTAAGTCATGCTAGTTAAGAGCAATAAACATAAAAACATAAGGCAAACAGAATCATTTTGAGGTCTAACTACATAGCATATAGAATGATAACAGAAGTGGAGGCATACCAGTTAAGAGGTAGCAAATAGGAAGGTGAAGGCAAGTAGAATCCAAGAGTCTAGCCTTGGATTTCAGCCGGCTAGACAATGCAACACGTAGAAATAACAGAAAGAACTACGACTGTGAGTGTGTGAGTGAAAGTAGGAGTTTGTGTGTAGGTGTTTCTGTATATTTCTGTGTGTGCTCGTGTGTTTTGAAAAATCAGAATTGGGGTTTATAAAGCATTCGACATAGTAGACAAATAACGCAAGGAAGATTTAGAGTTCAAAAATAAGGTATGCGAATAAAATTAACTAGTTAATTGGGTCTAAACTCAATAAAGTAATTCAACAAAATCTGGAAAACATCCTTTAAATTAGGGAGAATCAATTAATAGCCAAGTTAGAGGTTTAATAAGGGAAACAAATAAATTAGAGACCATTTAAGAGCCGGTTAAAACAATCAAATCCCATAAATTAGGCTTAACATAATTAAGGAAAGTAGTACCAATTATGAGTCACGAATAAGGAAAAATAAGTAAAAATCACAAAGAAATACCAATCTTAACAGAAAAATATAATTTCGAACCCTAATTAGGCGAAATAAATCAGGTATCCTTTGTTAATTGACAGGACGAAGAATAACGGACAAATATCAGAACAGGTGGTGAAGTAATTAGAAACCTTAAGGATTAGAACATAGACATGAAAATCAGTCGAACAAGTAAAGAGAACCAGAGTTAAACATTTAAAAAAGATTTTTTGCAGAAACTTAAAGATGAAACCCTAGCTTTAGAGAAAACAAAAAATCAGTTAATAGTAAGGAAAAAAACAGAAGATCTTTGAAGAGAAATATCATCTAAACTCAAAAATATCTCAGATCTATAGAGATCTGAACCTGCTCGAATAGTAAGAGACTTGGGTTTTAAAAATGACAGAGGTGAGAAAAAACTGGTTTGGAACCATATATTTAAGCCATAAACATGAAGATAATAACACTCACAAACACGGAGATGAACACATACAGGTTCATCGAGAAAAATGAAAGGTTTCGGACCAAGTCTAGTTGAATCTCTTTGAGATTCCATCAAACAACAACGAAATCGAACAACCAGTGAAGATAGGAGGCAGTCTGGGGCCTAAAATTAAAGGGAAACCCCATGGACTGAAGGTTTTCTGGTGACGGCGGGCTAGGGTTAGGGAGAATTTGGGAGAGAAGAGAGGAAGAGGGAAACAGGGGCGTCGGGGATGGAAAAAATGACTAGGGTTAGGGGTCGTTTTGTGTAATTATAAAAGGAAAATGATCCTGGACCGTTCATCTTTTGAGATCAACGACCAGAATTAGATCTGAGGGGTTGGACGAGTTTAAAATTGGGTCAGGGTATTGTGCTATGATTTTTATTGGGCTGGGGGTAATATTTTAGGCTAGGTCCGAAATTAAGCCAAATTAAAAGAGGTTGTTTGTTAAATACCCCATTAATTTGATAAAATAATTTATAAAATATCTAATAAATGATTAAAACTCCTATTGATGTATAAAAATGATTTAAAATAACTACTTAATATTATAAAAATACAAAAATGTCATTTTCTTATGTAATAAGGTAATTATGCACACATGGATATGGCTATTCATGAAATAATTAAAGCTTAGTATAAATATAAATGATAAAATGAAGCAATAAAATTATCATAAAACCATTTGTGATGCAATTAGTAATTGTTTATATAATAAAAATACTGGGATAAATTAATAAAAAAATTCTTAAAAAATGCAGAGATTATGGAAAAAATATTAATTGATGCTCATGCATTGTTTTGAAGATATATATGCATTTTAAAAATAATATAGGGCAAAATTGGGTATCAACAGGTGCTCCATCAAATTTTTCTTTAGATGTAGAGATTTCATTAAAATCTTCACATAATAGCCATGCACTAAAATGAGAATCATGCACTGATTGAAAATTATTCCATAGCAATTTACGATTAGCAAAATTATTATTAGCGTAAATTAAAGGAAAAAGCCAAGGAGGTGATTTGTTTACCTGGACTGATGCATGTATTTCCTGGCTCGTGACTGCTACTTGATCGACCATCAATTCATGGGCTCGCCATAATAGCACTATTCCTCCAGATTGTCCTTGTGCTGCCATTTGAATTAGGTTTGTGTAGTTGAATTTTGCAAGGAGATCTGAGTGGTCTTCCATCTTTGTTTCAGTGAGACATAGGATAGATGGATTGTTCCAAGAGAGTAAAAACCACAAGTTCCGGCGGAATTCCTTATTGTGAGCTCCCTGACAATTCCAAAGCATAACCTTCATGAGACCTTCATGTATTGTGTTGCTCCCCTCTGGAGCTAGTGATAATTCCAAGTGCACTAACATATGTGGTAGGTTGTATAGTGTTGCAGGTAGTAAGTTATCGTGCAAAATTGGGATCATGTGAATCACATATCTCTCCTCCAAGGAGAAGGGATCTAGGTGTATATTCAATGAGATTTTCTGGAGAGTTGGTAGGATGAAGATGAGATATTTTTTTCTATGTTTCCTGGCATGGAGATCGTCAGGAAGTCATTCAGTATCATAGACTCCATGAAAGTCTTTGGCATTCCGTTGACTTCTTCTACATGTTGGTGATGATTCTCCTAGAGTGGTGTAAGTGGTGGTGAGTTGGTATTCTGGATATTGATCACCTGTTGTTGGCTTGGCCTTGGAAGTGGAGGTTGTGGCCTCTCCATAGTGTTTTGAGGAGTTAACCATGGCCTCAAGTTGCTTTGTGTGGGAGTACTCTGGAGCAAAGGATGATGGAGTGGTTAGGTTTGCCATTGTTGGTATTGTGTGATAATTTATTGTATATGTAGGATTGTAATATCTTGTTGGTGGATTAAGTTCAAGATTTTCCCATGATGTGCTTGGTTTTGGATTCCTTCTTGGAGTGAGAATTCCATTTCCAATAGGTGTGACACATGGTTGAGAAGTAACTGGAGATCTATATGAGGCCTTTGGTGCATGGGAGGGAGTTGTTGCATGGCTGGATGGTGAGGTTGGACTATTGTCCAATTGTGTGCATGTGGGTGGTGATGTGGAATAATTATGTGTGGAGGTGGGAGGTGGTGGTGGTGGTTTATGTGTACATTGTTGATGAAATGCATGTGCATGTGGTGGTGGGGTTCTTGTGGTTGTGGGGACAAAACATTATTGTTGTTAGAGGGAGGTTTAGTGGATTGAAGTGTTACTGGTAAGGTTGTAGTGATAGGAGGGTTATTTGAAGAGATTTGGGGGGTTGAAGGGAAAGTCTCGTCAGTATTTGGCTGGTGTAAGAGGCTATTGCCATTGGTTATGTGGAGTTGGTTTTCTTTTGGCAGTGGTGTGGCGTGTTGAGGCGGAGGTGTATATTTCTTGCAGCTAGTATCTAATGAGTATTTACATTGGATTGGTGTAGGTGATGGAGAGTAGTATGTAGAGTGTAGAGGTTTATTATGAGGATTCACTGATTTAGGAGTTGTAGAAGAGTTTTGTTTTGTTTGAAATGGTGGTATTGTGGGTAGAGGGGCTTTGTCGTTTATTAGTGTGTTATCTTGTGAATCACTGTTAGTAGGGGGATCGTGGGTGGTAGTGTTATGATTGTTGGGAAGCTTAGAAGGTTTCTTGTTGGTAATGTTTTTTGTATGTATCCATTTGGATAGAGCTTTCCTAGTTAAGGGATGTAGAGGGGGGGTGTGATTGGTTGTGTTGTAGGGTTTTCTCTAGGTCTATTGTGGGCGTGGGTCTTGGTATTTGGAAAGGTGATAATGGTGGTATGAAGTGACTTGGGGAAGGGTTGATTGAGGTGGTTGTAGGTGGTATAGGTTTAGTATGCATGGTTTTTTGCCATCATGGGGTGTGGGTCCAGTGTAGGGTTTTGTGTAGGAAATGTGAATTGGTTATGGAGTGGGATATTATTGATTGGATTTGTAAATCTGTGGGGGCCATGTGGGGTTTTGGATTGCAGGGGAATGGTGTGAACAACTATTTTTTGACCACACCCAAATTCTATACTATTTTGCTATAAATATTAAGGTTATATCTAATCTTAATATGTTAAATTTTTATCTTACTCTTAATAGATTCTATTTAAGAAAATTAAAAACAAAAAAAATATTCACATTCTTAGAATATAAGATTTTT